>JARYGA010008491.1:0-19757 GCA_030545235.1 Helianthus tuberosus
TATGTTTTACAGTCATTCAAGGGAGAAGCCCTAGCTTGGTGGAGGTCTTTAATCCAAGCTACTGGAAAGATTCCGTTATACAATTTATCATGGGCTCAGTTTGTTGCTTTGATCAAGGAGAGTTACTGTCCTTAACATGAAGTTGAGAAAATCGAGTCTGACTTCTTATCTTTGGCTATGAGAAACTTAGACTGTCAGGCTTACCTTACCAGTTTCAATACCATGTCTAGATTGGTTCCTTACTTGGTAACACCAGAACCAAAACGCATAGCCCGTTTCATTGGGGGTTTAGCCCCGGAGATCAAAGCTAGTGTGAAAGCGTCACGACCTGCTACTTTTAGGTCAGCAGCTGATTTGTCGTTATCCCTCACTCTGGATGTGGTCAGGCTAAGATCGCTTAGGAATTCTGATGCTGGGAAGAGAAAACGTGAGGATGATAACTCACACTGTTCAGATAAGAAGCACAAGGGGAACTCTGACCACAAGAAGAGTTCAGGGTTCAAGAAAGATGACCAACAGTCGGGTGAGAAGCCCAAGTGCAAGACCTGCAAGAAGCGCCATCTGGGGAAGTGCAGGTATGAATCAAAATCCCAATCGCAGCCTAGGGCTTGTGGGATCTGTAAGTCTTCTGAGCATAAGATGTTAGATTGCAAGAAGATTAAAGATGCAACTTGTTACAATTGTAACGAGAAGGGGCATATCAAGTCCAACTGCCCAAAGTATGCGAAGAAGCCTAAAGAAGGCAAGAAGACCAATGCTCGGGTCTTCCAAATGAATGCCCAAGAAGCAATCCAGAATGACAACGTGATAACAGGTACCTTTCTTATCAATGATGTTTATGCAAGGGTATTATTTGATTCAGGTGCAGATAAGTCATTTGTTGATGATAAGTTTTGTAAGTTATTAAATCTACCTGTTAGAACCCTAAGCATAAAATATGAAGTAGTATTGGCCGTCGGTACCATAGAAACTGCCTCAACCGTATTAGATGGATGTTTCATATCCATTAGGAACCACTCTTTTCCATTGTCTTTGCTTCCTTTGAAATTAGCTGGTTTCGACATAGTAATTGGCATGGATTGGTTATCTCGCAACCAAGCTCAGATAGTATGTGACAAGAAACAATTGGTTATCAAGACTCCGTATGGTGAGCCACTTACCATTCAAGGAGATACTCAGTATGGATTGCCTAAGCAAGTGTCTATGCTTAAGGCATCAAGGTGTATGAAGAAGGGTTGTGTCATTTATATGGCACAAGTGACTATTGATGAACTGTGACAACCCTCATGATTACATGTATCCGTACGATTTAATTAATATTAGATTGTGCTTAATGACTGTGCTGAATTACTTAACTGCATTCTGATTACTGCGTCATACTTACATGTGCTTTTAACATACTAGTCTTGTGCAGAAAAATTGACTAAATGGTCCTGAATGTTTTTCTAAGGGTTGAGAATTAAAAGTATTACGAAAACTTACATAAAAGACACTATATGGAATAACTTGACACTTTAACGGAACAGTATCTAACCGAACAACCGGACAGTACCCGGGACACCAAAATATTGCAAGAAACATTGTTTAATTATTTCTTGGCTAGTTATGATCCCCGAACACCATAACACCCACTAGAATATCCACTAACTAACATATGTAATCATATACTTGGATTTGAACTAGTATTTACCACTTACCATGAAATTTTACACTTAGCCCCCCCCCCCATACTAGTAATCGGTCATGAGGACCCCACCCAAGATCACCCAAATCCTACTAGATTTTATCTCATATCTTTTTAGATTGTTGCTTGATTTGTTGTACAAAATATTAGAAGATGATGATTATAGGTATGGAGTGAATATTCATAAGATTTTTACATATCTTCACAAGTTCACACTCCATCTTTCTCACTCTCTATCTCCCTCTCTCGGCTCACTTATAACCGCCACCACCACCACCTTAACTCAACCATATTCATCCATTTTCAAGCTTGTTCAAGCACTAGAAGGTGATTCATTGGAGCTTGAAGCTTGTGGATCATCAAGGAGTTCTCTTGCTTGCTTTCATCATCCATTTTCACCATCTTTTCTCTTGAAGTTCTTCCCTAGCTTTGAGCTAGTTGTAAGTCCTTGTTTAACCTTTGTTCACTTCTATTTCGAGTAGTTAAAAGATGTAGTATGATGTATATCACAAGAACACTAAAAGGTTTAAATAAGAAACATGAACATAAAGCTTTACATAAAGATGAAACATGATGAAGTGTTGTTAGTATGATGTTGTTTGGTATATGTTGATGCTTGCTTTTTGATTACTAAAAATGTTGTTGTTGATCACTAAGCATGTTAACGGAACAAATAGAACTTGCGTTAGAGCACTATAAGCGGAAAACAGGAAGCTGTCAAACTGTTACAGCCGCCTTCAGTCGGCTGTAACCGGGTTATAACTTAACGAAAAATTGATTTTCTTGAGTCCATAACATGTTATTTCGAAATACGGTTCTAATGGCACTGGAATCATAATTTTTGGACTTCGTTTACTATTTTTAAAGGGGTCGTTTTTCACAGCAGCAAAAACTGCATTTTTACTGCAGAAAATATGTGTTATGTTTTTCGTCATAACTTGAAATCTGTGTAGAATTAGCTCATGAAATTTATACTGTAGATGACCACTGATGTCGTTGTAATGCTCCAACTGGAATTTCATCAATCTGACTTACGATTAATTTTAAATAAATTATTCCGTGGACTGCAGTCAGAAAGTGATGAATCTGATTTCAGTCCGGTAAATGTTTTTTTATAAAAAATTGGTAATGAATTGGATCCCGATATTTTTACACCTATATATACATCTAGTATAGTGGTTTTGCAACATGGGGTAGCCCCTGCCGTTCATGTTTTGGAAAACAAGGAAAGCTGATTTAACTTGTAGTTGCAAACAAACTCATAGTTCTTGAAAAAATACTTTGTAACGAACACCTACTGTGAACTCGCTCAACTTTGTTGTTGACTTGTTGTTACATGCCTTGTAGGTCGTTAGGTATCTATGGAGCTTGTACAGGGAGGTGTGGTCGTTGTGGGATATGGACTGTTATGTCCCGTTCTAAACATTTAAACTTTATGAACTTATTGAACTTATGTTTTGGTTTTACGTCTTATGCTTCCGTTGTTTAATTTGAACTTGGTTAACTAGTTTTTGAACACCAATTATATTGCGTGGTTGGATTTTATCTATTTTAAATACATTGTTCAATATGATTGGTGGCTGGATCCTGGTCATGTCACGCCTCCAAGCGGTGATACTCCGAGTGTGGATTTTGGGGGTGTGACAGATTGGTATCAGAGCCATTGGTTATAGTGAACTTGGTTTTAAAAAGGGAAAAAACTTTTTGATAAAAACCAGACTATAACCTGTACAGTGCTCAACGATCCACAACGACACTTCGCTCCACGTGCAAGACTCGACACAATAGGTGGTATGAATTATGTTTATATTGTCAGTTAGATAGTTCACAGAGTGCATTAGTTAACGTGATAACTGCTATTTGAACCTTGTGTGCTTACTCTCTTCTGTCGTCCCACACTTACGCACTTTCGTGACACTTTTCTCACTTACGTTGCTTCATGATGAAGATCATGAGTGGATGTTTGAACTTGACTCAAGCCCAGCTGACGGCTCTAATCAAAGAACGAGTGGCTGAGGCACTCGCAGCTGTCCCTGCAGGAGGTATAACCTGCCATTTCAACCTATCCTAGGATGTTTAGATCCTACACTTGCGAACCAACTCTTGTGCTTAACTTTGTCTTTTACTCTCGCGCCACAGGCCAGCATGCTCAACCTCCCGTATGTATGTTCAAAACGTTCATGGATTGCCGACCTAGTACTTTCAGCGGCACAGAAGGAGCTGTAGGTCTTCTTCACTGTTTCGAGAAGATTGAGTCTGTTTTTGAGATGTGTGAATGCCCTAAAGCTCGTAGGGTGAAATTTGCTACTGGAACACTCGAAGGTGCTGCGTTAACCTGGTGGAAAGCACAGGTTCAACTGCTAGGGCTGGCGGTTGCTAATGCCACCCCATGGAACGACTTCAAAAATTTGATCAAAGAAGAGTATTGTAGTCGTGATGACATCCACAAGCTAGAGGTGGAATTTTTCAATTTGAAGATGGCGGGGTCTGAAATCGAGGCATATACAAAAAGGTCAAACGAGCTGGCCATTTTGTGTCCTACTATGGTGGACCCTCCCATCAAACGTATTGAGCTGTACCTCAAGGGTCTTGTACCAGAGATTCAGAGTCACGTGACTTCAGCTAACCTGGGTACCATTCAGCAAGTTATACGACTAGCTCATCGTCTCACTGACCAGGCGGTGGAGCAAAACAGGCTGCCCAAACGTATCAGTGCCACAGCTACTCCTGATGCTCCTAGCGACAACAAGAGAAAATGGGATGGAAATTCGAGCAAAGATTCTACCTCTGTTCAGTCTCAGTCACAGAAACGAAGGACTGAGGACTATAAGAGCCCCAGTCAGCAGCCTTCTAGAAGTCAAGGGCAGGGTGGATACAAGGGGAATCAGCCCAAATGTAATCGCTGTAACTTGCACCACAGCGGGCCATGTAGTAGAGGCAACTGTCATCGGTGCAACAAGCCTGGTCATATTGCAAGGGATTGTAGGAGTCAGCGTCCAGCAAATCAGAATCGGCAGCAACAGCAAGCCCCACCGAATCAACGCTAGCAGCAGCAACAACAAGGTAACAACAAAGGGTGCTTTCAATGTGGTGCTGAAGGCCATTTCAAGAGAGACTGCCCCCAGCTAAATCAGATCCAGAACAACAACAATCAGGGGAATGGAAACGGCAATGGGGGAAACAACAATGGTAATGGGGCAAGGGGTCATGCCTTCGTGATTGGACAGGGTGATGCTAGGAATGATCCCAACATTGTGATGGGTAAGTTTCTACTGGATGACTTTTATGTTACTATTTTATTTGATTCGGGTGCCGATACTAGCTACGTGTCCTTAAAAGTTAATCAAATGTTAAGCGTACTCCAACACTTTTGACCACCAAACACATGGTAGAACTAGCAAACGGTAAAAGTCTTGAAGCCACACACATAGTTAAGGGCTGTAACCTCGTCTTAGCTGGTCAGACCTTCTCCATCGATCTTATTCCTATCGTTCTGGGTAGTTTCGACGTTGTTATTGGGATGGATTGGTATCTCATCAGCAAGCGGAAATTCTTTGCAATGAGAAGATTGTCCGCATCCCTCGTTCTGGTGAAGAACCCCTCGTGATTCGTGGCGACAAGAGTGGTGCTGTTGTGGGCATCATCTCTATCCTTAAAGCCCAGAAGTGGTTGCGAAAGGGCCACACTGCTATTCTAGCCCTCGTTTCTGATACGTCCTCGGAAGAAAGGAAGATAGAAGACATACCTATTGTACGTGATTTTCCTGAGGTATTTCCTGAGGAATTACCTGGTCTTCCGCCTCATCGTCAAGTTGAATTTCAAATCGAGCTCGCTCCTGGAGCAGCGCCCATAGCTCGAGCACCTTATCGTCTAGCTCCATCAGAACTTGAAGAACTGTCCACGCAACTACAAGAACTCTTGGAAAAGGGTTTCATACGTCCTAGCTCTTCGCCCTGGGGAGCTCCAGTCTTGTTTGTGAAGAAGAAAGACGGTACATTCAGAATGTGTATTGACTATCACGAACTCAACAAGGTGACCGTGAAGAATCGTTATCCACTCCCACGCATTGATGACTTATTCGAGCAGTTGCAAGGGTTGAGTTTCTACTCAAAGATTGACCTGAGGTCAGGCTACCATCAACTGAGAGTCCGAGACAAGGATATCTCTAAGACAGCATTCAGGACTCGGTATGGGCATTACGAGTTTCTGGTTATGCCTTTTGGATTAACGAATGCACCTGCGGTTTTCATGGACCTCATGAACCGAGTGTGCAAACCTTACCTGGATAAGTTTGTTATTGTTTTCATCGACGACATCCTGATCTATTCGAAGAGTCAGGAGGAACACGAGCAGCATCTACGACTTATTTTGGAACTTCTTCGAATAGAGCAGTTGTATGCCAAATTTTCGAAATGTGACTTCTGGCTTCGCGAAGTCCATTTTCTAGGCCACGTGGTAAACAAGGATGGGATTCATGTGGACCCATCCAAGGTTGACTCGATCAAGAACTGGCCTGCACCCCGTACACCAACAGAAATCCGCCAATTCTTGGGCTTGGCAGGATATTACAGAAGGTCTATCAAGGATTTCTCAAAGATTGCGCAACCTCTCACTTCACTGACTCAGAAGGGTGTCACCTACCATTGGGGTGATGCACATGAATCTGCTTTTCAACACTTAAAAGATAGACTTTGTAGCGTACCTATCCTCTCATTGCCTGAGGGCACAAATGATTTTGTGGTTTATTGCGACGCTTCCATCCAAGGACTTGGTTGCGTGTTGATGCAACGTGACAAAGTCATTGCTTATGCATCACGCCAACTTAAGGTTCACGAAAGGAACTACACTACGCATGACTTGGAGCTGGGCGCAATTGTCTTCGCACTTAAGATATGGAGACATTACCTATACGGTACCAAGTGCACGATTTACACCGATCATAGGAGTCTCGAGCATATCTTCAAGCAAAAGGAATTAAACATGCGACAACGTAGATGGGTCGAGCTCTTGAATGATTATGAATGTGCGATCAAGTACCATCCGGGCAAGGCCAATGTTGTGGCCGACGCCCGTAGTCGAAAGGATACTATACCTAAGCGTGTGCGAGCGTTACAACTTACCATCCAATCTAGTCTTCCTACTCAGATACGAGATGCTCAGGTCGAAGAATTGAAAGCAGAAAACATCAGGGCTGAGTCCTTACGAGGATCGAGGAAGCGGTTAGAACAAAAGGAAGACGGCGCCTACTACGTAACAGGGCGTATCTGGGTTCCACTCTATGGTAATCTACCTGAGCTTGTGATGGATGAGGCACACAAGTCTCGTTACTCAGTACATCCTGGTTCGGATAAGATGTACCACGATCTCAAGACTACATACTGGTGGCCTAGCATGAAAGCCAACATAGCAACCTACGTCAGTAAATGTTTGACTTGTGCGAGAGTCAAGATTGAATATCAGAAACCATCAGGCCTACTCCAACAACCAGAGATCCCGACATGGAAATGGGAGCAAATTTCCATGGATTTCGTTACTGGCCTGCCTAGATCTCAACGCGGAAATGACACTATTTGGGTGATAGTGGATCGATTGACCAAGTCTGCACATTTTCTGGCTATCAAGGAAACGGATAAGTTTTCTACTCTAGCAGACGTCTACCTAAAGGAAGTAGTATCTAGGCACGGAGTGCCAACCTCCAACATTTCTGATCGTGACTCACGTTTTACATCTGAGTTGTGGCAAGCTATGCACAAGTCCTTTGGTTCTCGATTAGACATGAGCACGGCATATCATCCACAGACGGATGGGCAATCTGAACGCACCATCCAAACCCTTGAAGACATGCTTAGGGCATGTGTAATCGACTTTGGTAATGGCTGGGAAAAACACCTCCCGTTAGTAGAATTTTTGTATAATAACAACTACCACACCAGTATCCAGGCCGCTCCGTTCGAGGTATTGTACGGACGGAAGTGCCGATCACCTCTTTGTTGGGCAGAGGTTGGCGACAGTCAAATCACTGGCCCAGAACTTGTAGTAGATACGACTGAGAAGATTGCTCAGATACGACAACGAATGGCGGCAGCTCGTGACCATCAGAAAAGCTACGCTGATAAGCGCAGGAAACCACTCGAGTTCCAGGTTGGGGATCGAGTGCTACTCAAAGTCTCACCTTGGAAGGTGTAGTTCATTTTGGCAAACGAGGCAAACTGAATCCGCGTTATGTCGGACCATTCAAAATCATTGAGAAAATTGGCAAAGTTGCTTACAAGTTGAATCTACCTGAAGAACTCAGCGGAGTTCACAATGTCTTCCATGTGTCGAATCTGAAGAAGTGTATGTCAGATGAGACCCTTATAGTTCCCTTAAAGGAGATCACAGTAACATCTGTGCTTGTAATCATTATGAACAGTACCATTATCAATAAAACAATGTCATTTGATCCCAATGTTTGTTTGGTTATGTTTTACATTTTTCATGTTTTGACTTTTATTCAATTTCAAACTCTATATCACTTTCTAGAGAGTTATACGCAAACTGGTGCGTAAACGTAGCCAGTTTAATGTGACAAATACTCCGGAACATCAACATATACTTAACATACCTTAAATAACCCTTACATAACTTAGAAATAAGTTTTGAAGGCTTTGGTATGGCAAAAACAAGTTAATTCGCTTACAGGGACTAAACTTGACAAACTGCGAAAGTATGCCAATTTGAACTGTAACGAACATTCCGGAACATGACCATAAGTTAAACATACCATAAATATCCTTTACATAGCTTAGAAATAGGCTTTGAGGGGTTCGGTATGCTAAAATAAACTTTTGGGGTCATTCAGGGACTAAAAGCGTCAAAAAAGTGCACAAGTTTGCATTTTCGCGCATAACTTACGTTCTGAATACATCCGGACATCCAAAAATTTATGTAAGCACTAAAATATTTTATTTTAGTGTTTGGCATAAGAAAAATCCATTCGTCACGCCATTTGGATCATTTTTCGCGCTTATGTGCATTCCGTCTTAATTAACCGAACAACGTAACCGTATGGATAAACGAACCGACACCCGAGATATTTTTGAACACATTTTAAGTTCCCTATACTTTAAATTCATTTTAGAGCTTTGAAATGGGGTTAACGCGGCTTAAACGTGTAAAAAAAACGCATCAAAAACCAAGTTTTGAGGTTGCAGGGACTGAAACTGTAAATCTGCCAAACTAGGTCCGTAAGTAGGGGCCAGATGCAGCAAAACGTTTTTTTTCAGCTGTTAACAGCCCTTAACACTCTCCAAAGGCCAAGTGCCAAGTGTCAAACTCTTATGGTGGATGGCAAATGAGTTACCACAACTTTCCAACAAGTGTACGGCTTAGATCGTGCCCCCTTTTCCAAGAAATGATCCTAACGGTGAACCGAAAACTATAAATACCCACCTCCACCCTTCACTTTTCCTCACAAGAATCTGATCTTATGTGCTCTAGGTTGAAACCTTTGTTTCATACCTGAGCTATTTTGATCTAGATTAGCATTCGGGGACCCTTCGTAAGTGTTCCTTCGTTCTTTTATTGCTTTTCGAGTCCGAAAGTCAAACTTTGTTTGACTTTCTGCATTGACCAGTTTATGGTCAATGCGAAGTTCGTTTGAACTTCGCAACGTGATTGTAATCGCGATGGTTATAGTCCCTTGTGACTATGCCTAATGATTACCACGTTGTCTAGGGTCGTAAGGGTAAGCGATCTAATAAATCGCTTATACCTTCGAACCCGACCCATTTGGTCGATCATTAGGATCCGACCAAACACATTAGGTGACCATTGTATATAGGGAATAACCCTCTGAGGTTATACCTTATGGTCGCTTCGTTTAAGTAGTTGTATGATAGTTAGTTTATATGCCTGAGGTAAATTACCAAAATACCCCTTTGATGCCAAAATTCGTTTTAAACATATGTAACATAACTTTTGACATCTAAACTGATTTGAAAACCATATTAGACATGTTAAGGCATATTTTACTTGTCATAGGACTAGTTAGGCGTTCCGAACGCGTTTTACGCGAACGACGCGTTAAAGTAGCATAAGCTACCTAAACGGGTCGTAATGGGTCACAAACACTTAGGTTAAGTTTCGTTTTAGTATGTGGGCTTTGTTAAACCATATTCCATGAGTCTCCATACTCGTTTGGTTTACGAACCCTCATTCTATCCGATCCTCCGATATTAGGTCCGGTTTATTAACATAGTTACCTATATTAGGTGCCGTTTGATTCCGTGATCTCTAGCATTGCTTGGTGGTTATCTTAGGACTTCTGAGCAATCTCAAGTGAGTACATAGACCCCTCTTTTACTGTTTTCAAACTGTTTTGGGGTGAAACACATGTGCCTACTTGTTACTTTCATGCTTTCCATGTTTTCACATCATATACCTGCTATGTTCGTTAGTACATTATAGTACATGTTTTACATTACATTTCATGCTATGTATGCCCATTGTGTGCGTATTTAGTACATTTTTTTACATTACATTTCATGCTATGTATGCCCATTGTGTGCGTATTTGGTACATTGTTTTACATTACATTTCATGCTATGTATGCCCATTGTGTGCGTACTTAGTACATTGTTTTACATTACATTTCATGTTATGTATGTCCATTGTGTGCGTATTTAGTACATTGTTTTACATTACATTTCATGCTATGTATGCCCATTGTGTGCGTACTTAGTACATTGTTTTACATTACATTTCATGCTATGTATGTCCATTGTGTGCATACTTAGTACATTGTTTTACATTACATTTCATGCTATGTATGCCCATTGTGTGCGTACTTAGTACAATTGTTTTCATCACATGCTTACATTTTGTTATGACATTTGGGTTGTTTACAATGGAACAATACATTCATTAACATTAGCTACGCCGTTCGTTAGTGGGTAGTGGTACCATAGGAATTGACAACTCCCGTTCCTGAAATCCTAGGTTTGTTTGGATTGGAAGGAATGACCGAATTCGATGTACATAACTTAGATAAACCTTTAATTTGTTTAAGGGTTTATCGCCACAGTCTCAAGGCTTGGATGTATGCATTTTCACAATACCGCATAAATGTTTGTATCAGTAAAGCATGCATTTGTTCCACAAAACATAACTTTGATTTAAACCATGTTTTACTTCAATACCTTGTTTTTATGCATTTTACATATGGTTTAGTTGATATATTTCACTTACCATACATGATATTTTTGGGTAAACATTACATGATCTACATTAACATAAACATTTTGACATTGATATACACATTTAGTGGTTTACATTGGACATAGACATTTCAATATGGTTTACATGACAATTCATTTATACATGAACAACTTACATTGATGGTTGGTTTGGGTAAATGATTCGAGTAACGAGGCGAGTGTAATATAATACAAGCATGGTGGATACGCCGCTGGTATTTCCTATATATAAGTGTTTGTATAACATTCCATGTCGTAGCGTTACTTAAATCATTTCAATATTTGACATATTACATTTTACATAAACAACTTATTTTCACAAGACATTGATTTACAAAACAACTTATCTTATACAAACTCATTTTTACTTGGTTATTCATTTAACCTTACATTATTCTCTTATTTATACATATCATTGCTTTTTAATGATTTACAAAACAAAACAACTTACAAGGTTCATGAATGACTGTTATTAAACAATTTTTCCTAAACTTATAAGTCATGAATCCTATTTTCACAAAACCTATGTATCTCACAGGCATTTTTATGCTGACGTACCTATTTTCACATGTGTTTTCAGGAGCTTTTCCGTAGGATGATGATCGTGACACTAGGGCGGACCTGTGCCTTAGAGACATAAAATGAAGATAGACTTAGTTTAATTATGTTCTGAACTCTTTATTTCCTGTTTAAGACAATGTAACTCTTATGTTTATAAATAAAATACAACTTTGAATGCCATGGTTATGAAACAATTAATTCTGTTACAACACTCCCCGACGTTTCCGCCGCGGTTGCATGTTATACGCGGTCGGGGTGTGACAGAAGAGTTGGTATCAGAGCCAATGGTTATAGGGAATTAGGTTATTAGTAATTCTTTGACCTAGACTATAACCTTTCTAGGACCCTAACACAAGTTATCTTGTGTTTAGATCTTAAAACATGCACATCACCTATCCTTAGGTGATTATCAAAACAAAAACCAATTTTTTCCGAAACGATTTTTGAAAAACAATCATCTGTTTTTGAATGATTTATTACAAGGTTTTGAACCCTCTGTTATATGGTTTTGAACCCTTCCAGTTTGATATTTGGCCTTGTGCCTTCAAATTTTCAAAATCTCGTCAACGTTTTGGGTTTTAAATAATGTGAACACGTGCAAACTGGAAGAGTGAATGCCTGTATTCTGGGTTTTCTGTCTAGGCAAGCACTTCGTATATATCTCATCAGACGCGAGACCAGTTGTGCTTACCTGGGAATTCTTGGGATGAGTGTTCACTTATAGGCGAGCATGTCTTCGCAATACATTATTTTTGATCCATTTACTTTGATTAGTCACTGTGTGTCGTTTGTTTGCTTGGTAATGCGGACGAATGACCACCATCTTTGCTTTTGTTGATTTTGTTTCATCTCATTCTCTTCATCCAATCATCTCACTCGTTTCCTTTCATGATTTCCTCTTTTAGAATGCCTCCTCGACGCGAGAACCAGATAGCGACTGCCGAACTGGCAGAAATTATTGCGCAGCAGATGGCTGCTCAATTCCCAAATCTCTTTGCTCAATGGAACCAAGCCAACAACAACAATAATGCTCCATGCAAATACAAGGATTTTAACTCGGCTAAACCACTCAAGTTTAGTGGTTCTGAAGGAGCGACTGGGCTTCTTCAATGGTTCGAGAGCATTGAGAATACTTTCCGCCACGTGCATTGTCTGGATAATCGCAAGGTCGAGTTTTCTTCGAGCGTGTTTCAGAAGAGGGCTCTCACATGGTGGAACGGGGTTATGAGAGACCGTGGTGCAGAAGTTGCTCTAGCACAAACTTGGGCTGAACTTAGGGCTCTTATGATGAGGGAATTCTGTCCTCGCCATGAACAGCGAGCGTTGGAGAAAGAGTTTGATGACTTGAAGCAAGATAGTGGCGAGCACAGGGCATATACCGATAGGTTTGAGGAATTGAGTCTGCTATGCCCAACAATGGTTACCCCACTCGACAAGGCTATCGAAAGGTACATCGACGGCCTACCTGACTCAGTGCAAGACATCATTACTGGTAGTAACCCTGCCACACTCCGTCAGGCTATCGAGTTATCAGCGACATTGACTGAGTCGCAGATTTGAAAGAATAAGTTACACAGGAAGGGTGACAAGGGCAATAAACAATCGTCTGACAAGGAAGATAGCAAGAAAGGTCAAAACAAGAATGGAAAGGATTCTGGTTCATCGAAAAGGGCAAGGAAGCGTAAGGCTTCCCAAAACTATACTGTCACTGCCCAAGCTAACCAGGCAGCTCCCAACCAACCCGCACAACCTCCAGCGAAGAAGCCTTATTCAGGGAATGCACCTTTGTGCAATAGATGCAACAGTCACCATCAGCCGCAACATCAGTGCCGTTTCTGTACTAACTGTGGGAAGTTAGGTCATCTTGCCGATGTTTGTCGGTTTGCTCAGAATCGCGCAGTTCAGAACCCGGCTCAACAAGTTGCTCAGCATCCTGCTCCGCAACAGGGTCAAGCTGCACGACCACACTACCCACCAGGTGCTTGTTATAACTGTGTGGATCTGACCCACTACAGAAACCGGTGCCCAAGGCTGGCTAACCAGAATCAGAATCCAAACCAGAATCAGGCTCAGGCTCGAGGGCGAGTCTTCAACATGAATGCCCAAGAGGCGCAGGCGGACGATAATGTGGTGAACGGTACGTTCTTTATTAATAATCAGCCTGCATCTGTTCTTTTTGATTCGGGTGCCGACAAGAGTTTTGTGTCATTGTCTTTTGAGCCAATGCTTCGCGTGTCTAGAACGAAACTAGGAAAACCCTTGACAGTAGAAGTTGCTAGTGGTGAACCCATTGTTCTTGATTCTGTTCAACGCAACTGCCAGTTGAATCTTAACGATCATCTTTTTCCTATCAACCTCACGCCTATGCAACTTGGAAGCTTCGATGTTATTGTGGGAATGGATTGGTTATCCAAGCATCACGCGGAGGTAGTTTGTTTCGAGAAGATTGTTCGTGTGCCGCTTTCGACAGGCGAGATCCTACAGGTTCAAGGTGAGAAACCGTCTGGTGGTCTTAAGCTCATGTCTTGTTTTAAAGCTCGGAAGTATCTGCGGAAGAACTATGTGGCTTTCTTAGCACATGTTACAGCAGATAAAGGCAAGGGTAAGTCTATTTCAGATATTCCTGTCGTTCGGGATTATTCTGAAGTTTTCCCTGAAGAGTTACCTGGTCTACCCCCAGCACGCCAAGTCGAGTTCCGCATTGATCTCGTACCTGGTGCAAATCCTATTGCCAGAGCTCCATATCGTCTTGCACCATCTGAGATGCAAGAGTTGTCTAAGCAGCTTCAGGAGCTCTCTGACATAGGTTTTATCCGTCCTAGCTTTTCACCCTGGGGTGCTCTCGTTCTTTTTGTCAAGAAGAAGGATGGATCCTTTAGGATGTGTATCGATTATCGTGAGCTTAACAAGCTTACCATCAAGAATCAATATCCCCTACCTCGCATAGATGATCTATTTGATCAGTTGCAGGGCGCTTCTTATTTTTCGAAGATTGATCTACGTTCCGGATATCATCAACTTCGGGTGCATGAAGAAGATATTCCCAAGACAGCATTCCGCACTCGGTATGGGCATTACGAGTTCACAGTCATGCCATTCGGTTTGACTAATGCTCCTGCTGTTTTCATGGACTTAATGAATAGGGTCTGCAAACCTTATTTGGATCAGTTCGTCATTGTTTTTATTGATGACATCTTGATTTACTCTAAGACACGAGCTGATCACGAGCAACATCTTCGTCTTACTCTGGAACTCCTAAAGAAAGAGCAACTTTTCGCCAAATTCTCCAAGTGCGAATTTTGGCTTAAAGAAGTTCAATTTTTAGGACATATCATCAACGAACAAGGTATTCATGTAGATCCCTCCAAGATCAGTGCGATTAAGGATTGGGATACGCCTACTACTCCCATTGAGGTTCGTTCTTTTCTTGGTCTAGTGGGTTATTACCGCCGCTTCATTGAGAACTTCTCAAAGATTGCAGTTCCTCTAACTTCTCTAACTCAGAAGAACAAACCCTTTGATTGGGGATTCAAACAAGAGGAAGCTTTTCAACACTTGAAGCAGAAACTTTGTGACGCGCCTGTTCTGACTTTGCCTGAGGGCAATGATGATTTCGTCGTTTATTGTGATGCATCTAAATTGGGCCTTGGTTGTGTTCTGATGCAAAGGAACAAAGTCATAGCATATGCATCGAGGCAGTTGAAGATACATGAGAAGAACTACACCACTCATGATCTTGAGTTGGGTGCAGTTGTTTTCGCTCTAAAGATCTGGAGACACTATTTGCATGGTACAAAATGTGTGGTTTTCACGGACCACAAAAGTCTTCAGCATATCTTCAACCAAAAAGAACTCAACATGAGGCAACGACGTTGGGTTGAGCTACTAAACGACTATGACTGCGAAATTCGCTACCATCCTGGTAAGGCGAATGTCGTAGCCGATGCATTGAGTCGTAAGGAACGTACTAAGCTTCATTGTGTACGTGTTCAATCTGTTATTCAAGCTCGATCCGATATCCAAGCACGCATTTCTCAGAGGCTCAACAATCTTGTGTTTCACAAGGTTTGATGGATAAGGAATTTCCCTATCACATAACACCTGATCTGGAACTGAAGGATAATGGATCGTATTACTTCATGGACCGTTTGTGGGTCCCAAGCCAGGATGATCTTCATACCTTGCTTATGGATGAAGCCCATAAATCTCGTTATTCTATTCATCCGGGCTCAGATAAGATGTATAAGGATCTTCGTATTCATTATTGGTGGCCTGGTATGAAGAAAGACATTGCCTTATACGTATCAAAATGCCTTACTTGTCTTAAAGTTAAGGCTGAACATCAACGTCCTTCTGTTTATTGGTACAACCAGAGATCCCAGTTTGGAAATGGGAAAACATTACTATGGACCTCGTTACCAAACTTCCACGCACAAAGAAAGGTTATGATGCCATCTGGGTAGTTGTTGATCGTCTTACTAAGTTAGCGCATTTCTTGCCAATCCGTGAGGATTTTCCTGCTGACAAACTTGCTAAAATCTATGTGGATGAAATTGTAGCTAGACATGGTGTTCCTTTGAACATCATTTCTGACAGAGATGCTCGTTTCACTTCTCATTTTTGGAGAACCATGCAATCTGCTATGGGGACCCAACTTAATCTGAGCACAGCTTATCATCCGCAAACGGATGGTCAATCTGAAAGAACAATCCAGACTCTGGAGGATATGCTTAGAGCTTGTGTGATCGACTTTGGTGGTAGTTGGGATTCACACCTTCCGTTAATTGAATTCTCCTACAACAACAGTTATCACACCAGCATCAAAATGGCTCCTTTCGAGGCTCTCTATGGTCGAAAATGTCGTTCACCAGTCTGCTGGAATGAGATCGGCGAGGCTCAGCTAACTGGACCTGCTCTCATTTTAGAGACAACTGACAAGATAAAGAAAGTTCGTGATAACCTTCAGACAGCTAGAAGCCGTCAGAAGAGTTACGCGGACCCAAAACGCAAACCCTTGGAATTTCAAGTCGGTGATCGAGTATTACTTAAGGTCTCACCTTGGAAAGGTGTGATCAGATTTGGAAAGAAAGGAAAACTTGCACCTAGATACGTTGGACCATTCAAGATCGTCGAAAGAATCGGAAAGGTAGCCTACAGACTTGAGTTACCTCCTGAACTTGGAAATGTTCATCCAACTTTTCACGTGTCCAATCTCAAGAGGTGTTTAGCTGATGAGAACCACCACATACCACTTGACGAAATTCGTGTTGGTAAAACACTGAAATTTGTTGAGAAACCTGTGGAAATCATGGAACGTGAAGTCAAGTGGCTCAAACGCAAGCGCATTCCTTTGGTCAAAGTTCGTTGGGAAGCTAAACGTGGACCCGAGTTTACTTGGGAAGGCGAAGATCAAATGAAGGCGAAATATCCGCATCTTTTCCCACGAGTTTCCTCTAAATAAATTTCGGGACGAAATTTCCACAAGTAGGGGAGACTATAACATCTGTGCTTGTAATCATTATGAACAGTACCATTATCAATAAAACAATTTCATTTGATCCCAATGTTTGTTTGGTTATGTTTTACATTTTTCATGTTTTGACTTTTATTCAATTTCAAACTCTATATCACTTTCTAGAGAGTTATACGCAAACTGGTGCGTAAACGTAGCCAGTTTAATGCGAAAAATACTCCGGAACAACAACATATACTTAACATACCTTAAATAACCCTTACATAACTTAGAAATAAGTTTTGAAGGCTTTGGTATGGCAAAAACAAGTTAATTCGCTTACAGGGACTAAACTTGACAAACTGCGAAAGTATGCCAATTGGAACTGTAACGAACATTCTGGAACATGACCATAAGTTAAACATACCATAAATATCCTTTACATAGCTTAGAAATAGGCTTTGAGGGGTTCGGTATGCTAAAATAAACTTTTGGGGTCATTCAGGGACTAAAAGCGTCAAAAAAGTGCACAAGTTTGCATTTTCGCGCATAACTTACGTTCTGAATACATCCGGACATCCAAAAATTTATGTAAGCACTAAAATATTTTATTTTAGTGTTTGGCATAAGAAAAATCCATTCGTCACGCCATTTGGATCATTTTTCGCGCTTATACGCATTCCGTCGTAATTAACCGAACAACGTAACCGTACGGCTAAACGAACCGACACCCGAGATATTTTTGAACACATTTTAAGTTCCCTATACTTTAACTTCATTTTAGAGCTTTGAAATGGGGTTAACGGGGCTTAAACGTGTCAAAAAAACGCATCGAAAACCAAGTTTTGAGGTTGCAGGGACTGAAACTGTAAATCTGCCAAACTAGGTCCGTAAGTAGGGGACAGATGCAGCAAAATGTTTTTTTTCAGCTGTTAACAGCCCTTAACACTCTCCAAAGGCCAAGTGCCAAGTGTCAAACTCTTATGGTGGATGGCAAATGAGTTACCACAACTTTCCAACAAGTGTACGGCTTAGATCGTGCCCCCTTTTCCAAGAAATGATCCTAACGGTGAACCGAAAACTATAAATACCCACCTCCACCCTTCACTTTTCCTCACAAGAATCTGATCTTATGTGCTCTAAGTTGAAACCTTTGTTTCATACCTGAGCTATTTTGATCTAGATTAGCATTCGGGGACCCTTCGTAAGTGTTCCTTCGTTCTTTTATTGCTTTTCGAGTCCGAAAGTCAAACTTTGTTTGACTTTCTGCATTGACCAGTTTATGGTCAATGCGAAGTTCATTTGAACTTCGCAACGTGATTGTAATCGCGATGGTTATAGTCCCTTGTGACTATGCCTAATGATTACCACGTTGTCTAGGGTCGTAAGGGTAAGCGATCTAATAAATCGCTTATACCTTCGAACCCGACCCATTTGGTCGATCATTAGGATCCGACCAAACACATTAGGTGACCATTGTATATAGGGAATAACCCTCTGAGGTTATACCTTATGGTCGCTTCGTTTAAGTAGTTGTATGATAGGTAGTTTATATGCCTTAGGTAAATTACCAAAATACCCCTTTGATGCCAAAATTCGTTTTAAACATATGTAACATAACTTTTGACATCTAAACTGATTTGAAAACTATATTAGACATGTTAAGGCATATTTTACTTGTCATAGGACTAGTTAGGCGTTCCGAACGCGTTTTACGTGAACGACGCGTTAAAGTAGCATAAGCTACCTAAACGGGTCGTAATGGGTCACAAACACTTAGGTTAAGTTTCGTTTTAGTATGTGGGCTTTGTTAAACCATATTCCACGAGTCTCCATACTCGTTTGGTTTACGAACCCTCATTCTATCCGATCCTCCGATATTAGGTCCGGTTTATTAACATAGTTACCTATATTAGGTGCCGTTTGATTCCGTGATCTCTAGCATTGCTTGGTGGTTATCTTAGGACTTCTGAGCAATCTCAAGTGAGTACATAGACCCCTCTTTTACTGTTTTCAAACTGTTTTGGGGTGAAACACATGTGCCTACTTGTTACTTTCATGCTTTCCATGTTTTCACATCATATACCTGCTATGTTCGTTAGTACATTATAATACATGTTTTACATTACATTTCATGCTATGTATGCCCATTGTGTGCGTATTTAGTACATTGTTTTACATTACATTTCATGCTATGTATGCCCATTGTGTGCGTATTTGGTACATTGTTTTACATTACATTTCATGCTATGTATGCCCATTGTGTGCGTACTTAGTACATTGTTTTACATTACATTTCATGCTATGTATGTCCATTGTGTGCACACTTAGTACATTGTTTTACATTACATTTCATGCTATGTATGCCCATTGTGTGCGTATTTAGTACATTGTTTTACATTACATTTCATGCTATGTATGCCCATTGTGTGCGTACTTAGTACATTGTTTTACATTACATTTCATGCTATGTATGTCCATTGTGTGCATACTTAGTACATTGTTTTATATTACATTTCATGCTATGTATGCCCATTGTGTGCGTACTTAGTACAGTTGTTTTCATCACATGCTTACATTTTGTTATGACATTTGGGTTGTTTACAATGGAACAATACATTTATTAACATTAGCTACGCCGTTCGTTAGTAGGTAGTGGTACCATAGGAATTGACAACTCCCGTTCCTGAAATCCTAGGTTTGTTTGGATTGGAAGGAATGACCGAATTCGATGTACATAACTTAGATAAACCTTTAATTTGTTTAAGGGTTTATCGCCACAGTCTCAAGGCTTTGATGTATGCATTTTCACAATACCGCATAA
>JARYGA010008492.1:0-34699 GCA_030545235.1 Helianthus tuberosus
ATGATGTTGAAAATTTAGATTGGAAGCAGTGATTTGGAACGGACGAGTTTTCATTTGCACGGATGAGTCATCCATACGAATGAGCTCATCCGTTCTAAATTTGATTCGTTCTAAAATGTTTAATAAACTGATTCATTCCAAAACCTGATCCATGTCAGACCCCAAAAACATCACAGCGGAATATAAAACGTAGTGGTGACGGAAGTTGGTGCCCATAATATCCTTGTTGAACGATGCATTTAATTGTTGGACATATTAACTTAACTAAAACATAAGTTTTAACATAGAGTTTCAAAACATAGCATAACCACAACATAGTCTAGATTTCTTGATCCTTATGGATCTTATTACATTTGTCCCAAATAGTTTTAAAAGTTAGTCCAACATATTTTCAAACCACACATGCATCAACAACCACAAGATACGCCATAATTCCCGAAGGCGAACTCAAGTACCTGAAGAACACGTTAAAATCAAGTGTCAACACAAAGGAAGGTGAGTTCACATATTCAAATTTAAATAATTTGATCCTAAAGAAAAACTTTCCAATTATGTGTTTATTATAAAAACATCCATATAATTTACAAAAGTCAATTTATTTCCTTAATAAAAATCCAAGGATCAGCCGTCGCAAGCGTTTCCTAGAAACCTTCGAACAAAGCATCTTCCCAAGTTTACATATTAAATTTATAACATCAAATGTTCGGATTTGTAAGTTGTGACATCTGTGCCTCTTCGGCATCAAACAAATACCAAATCAATAAAATATTGTGTTTCATATTTGGGATTTATATAAATATGTGAATCATTTGCACATATCAATTCCTGTACGATTTCGAGTTCTAAATCGCTTTCTGGAAAGTTATACGTGAACTGATGCGTAAACGTAATCAGTTTAACATGACAAACACTCCGGAATAGTGAAATAGGCTTAACATACCTTAAATAACCTTTACATAACTTAGAAATAATTTTTGGATGGTTTGGTGTGTTGAAATCAAGTTTGTTCGATCGCAGGGACTATTTGTGTCAAACTGCGAAACTATCCCGATTTGTATGGTAACGAACATTCCGGAACTTGATCATAAGTTAAACATACCATAAATATCCTTTACATAGTTTCGAAATAGGCTTTGAGGTTCGGTGTGCTAAATTAAACTTTTTGGTCAATCAGGGACTAAAAGCGTCAAAAAGTGCACAAGTTTGCATTTTCGCGCATAACTTACGTTCTGAATACATCCGGACATCCAAAAATTTTTGTAATAATTAAAATATTTTATTTTAATGATTGGAATGCTAAAACTTCATTCGTTTCACAATTTGGATCGTTTTCGCATCCGTTACGATTTCCGTCGTAATTAACCGAACAACGTAACCGTACAGCCAAAGGAACCGACATCCGTAACATTTCTGAGCACATTTCAAGTTCCCTATGTTTTAACATCCTTATGGAGCTTAAAAATGGGCTTAACGGTGTTAGAAGTACCAAAACGCATCAAAAATCAAGTTTGGATACACAGGGACCTGTTCTGCCAACTTATGAAAGTTACTGCCAGCAATACAAGTCGATACGGACCGTATGGAGGTGCTTACGGACCGTAAGCCCTTCCCAAATTAGCAGACTTCTTTTTTTTTAAAACCCAGTTGCTCCTTTGTTTTTGCATATGGTTTCTTTCATCCTATGTGTGACAACCCGTACTCCCGTTGTTGAGAGAAGGGTATTTTAGCAATACACGTATTTATTGTTATTATCATTATTAGTATTAGTATTATTATTATTTACGAAATAATACTAATCCGCGACGAGTGGTTTATTCATGTATTTATTTACCGTCATTCTATTAATAAACCGGGTCAGTTTGTTTAAGCGAGACACGCAATTTAACGGGTTCACACACACTTGGACTAGGCCCAGCCCAACCCCACTCCCTAAACCTAAACCTAAACCCTACACTATTTAAATAACCTTATAACCCTCATTCATCTTCTAAAAAGAAAGCACAAACATAAAAACCCAAAACCCTAACATTACATAACTCAGCCGACGCCTACCTTCTACTTCCCTCTCCTCCTTTCTGCCGACCAACTGTTCTGGCAACCGGAGCAGTAATTCTGGCGCCCTTTCTCCTCCGGTAAACACCCTCCTCTTCACCTTATGAACCTACCCCCTCCCCTGATTTCACCCTCTGCACACCCATACCTTCCCTGACTAAACGGTCAGCCGACCACCTCTCTGGTGGCGGCGTACGAAAGCAGCGAGAAGAGATAGAGAGGGACGACGGTGGCTGGTTATAGCAGCGGCGACAGACTGCGCTTCCGGTTAACCACGAAACAGCAAAACGATGAGGATGACGGTGGTGGTGGTCCTTCGGCGGACCAGCAGTGCCTGCAACGGGAACAACCACGACAGCAGCGGCAGCGGCGCTGTCCTTCTTGGAGTCGAGCAGCGAAGGACCGGGTTTGAAACGGCTGCGTGGCAGTTCTGTTTGAGCAAGTAATGGGGGTTGTTGTCTGAGAAGAAGCAACGAATAGTGGCAGCCGAAGGGAAGCAAACAGCAGTGGCAGCTCACACACACACCCAGTCGCTTCTTAACTCTCGGTTCGTCTGCCTTGTGGCCTTTTGAGGTTCTCGGTTACATGTGAGTTTATATATCTCCAATTTTGTGTAAATTAGATTAAAAGATGATTTGTGCAAACAAGCTGAGTTAAGTTATTGATTTTTGGAATGAACTATTATTTGATAGAAACCTTGTTGTATATGATAAAAAAATGAATGAATAAAGTCTACTGTTGTAAAATGTGATGCCCACAATTGATGATAGGATTTTTATAATGTTTCCATGACAACTGCTATACACTTGATTAATTATTTAGATGTTGGGTTTTGATATAGGTCATGGTGGTAACCCTTAGTCTGATGTTTTTTTTAGTGGTTAATTGTGACTTGGACATGGTAGTGCTCTGTGTATCTCATGAAAACGTATGGTGGTTGGGTTTAAACATTGTTAAATCAGTAACCTAGGAATAAAATCTATTGATTGGTTGGCACTGTGTTAACAGTTTGGCTGTGACAAGTATGATTACTTTATGTTTATTTTGGTGAGATTTTTAGTGTTTAGAGACAGACATTACGATACCATATTTGGTTTAGATAAGATTGAAATTATGACGGTTGCACATGATAAATAAGGTATTATGATTCATGAAAAACTGATGTGAGAAGTGATATTTAGGTTATCTGATTTGATTGCAATAAATGTGAATAATTCGTTGTTCGATTTAGTCCTGTCGTACACTCTTAACATCCGCAGATTCATGTTTGGGACACACTAAAAGATTGGACCGTACACTTATAAACAGAATGCACATCTATTTTTGGCCGCACACTCACATAGAACTGGGCCATGTATTCCTTTGGGCTGCACACTTACGTGGTTATATATATACGTAATGGACTGTCTTAGCTACTGTTGGGTTATTAGACTTGTATTATAAATCGGTAAGTGGCCCGACTATTTATTTATGTGGTACATGATATTATAACATGGATGCAATGTGTTAGATACATGTAGGAGTATGTGAACTACTGGCGTACAAAACCTAACTAATATTTAATAACCATAATAGGGTATGGTTGACCAACGTAACACAAGTAAATTAACTACCGAGCAAAGCAAAGGTGAGTTCACTACTTTTTACTTAAAGCATGCGTTCCCGGTGGATTGGGAAACGGAACAAAACACTTTTCCTGGTTTGGGATTGTTTACTATCTCCTTGTGCGGGATACGGTATTTCTATCTCCTTGTGTGGGATACGGGTAACAACGCTATCCCCTTGTGAGGGATACAAACTTACTTTTCTTCCCTTGTTACTGGGAACAAACTTACTTACTTCCCTTGTTACTGGGAACTTTTAGTTAATTACTGTTTATACTGGATGCAACAAGCAACACTAAACAAAACTCTATCACTCAAGTCCTCACTTCTTAATACCGATTAGTCGCCGGGGTCAGGCGAACGGGTTATTAGTTGATAGCGCTATTTAGGTCTCACCAACCTCACACCGTGCCCGCGTATGGGATCGGGCGTGAACTAATGTACTCTGGCAACCGTCAATGATGATAGAACATTGACAAACGGGGCACTCTACGGAAACGTACGGATGATTAGTATTCGGTATTGTAAAAACAGTTTAGTCGCTTACTTATGGGGTAGCTCCCCATCGCATGTATAAACGGATAAATTAACTGGTTAAAACAAGTTTTTGGAAATAAAACTGGAAAACACTAAACTCGTGAACTCGCCAACTTTATGTTGACACTCTACTGCATGCTTTGCAGGTTGCTCGATACAGCTCTGGACGGACGTTGCAATCGGATGGAGTGCGTGGTTCGTAAGTTTCATATGAACAACCTGTGGTTTTAAATTACGATGTGTTCTTCTTTCCTTTCCGCTGCAAACTCAAGCTATGTTTTGAAAAATTTAAACAAAAAAAATTGGTCGCTAATTATACCATTATTTGTAATAATAACTAAACGGTTCAAAATAATTAGTGGCTAAGATCCTGGTCGTCACACGCCTCGCGAAAATACTCCGCGTGTGGATTTTGAGGGTGTGACAGATTGGTATCAGAGCCATTGGTTATAGCGAACTAGGTTTTAAATATAAAATATTTTTGGTTTGGGAAAATAAAATATTTTATAAAAAGACCAGACTATAACCGTCCTTTAGTGGAAACCACAACGACACCACACTCCGGATTGCAAGGTTCGTCAATCTCAAATGCTCACCTGGTAATGGTAGGTTAACGGCATTTACTTGTGCATAACTTATGTGTGTGAACACGCATGTGTGTATGCGTATAATTAGCATATATGTGTTAGTATGCATGCGTATATTTAGTATTTAACACAGTGGATCATACGAAGGTTAGGCAAGCGTGTTACGTGCTAAACAGGAGCGAGTCCTCCTAAACCTGGTTCGAAACCACGATACACTAAGGGCAAGGAACCAGTTATTCCAAGCCCTCGTCCACGTATTCCCTGAAATCATCCCTGGATAGCAACTCGACGCAAGGGACGTCCACTCGATAGACCTGACCAGGAAAGGCCTGCTACGAAGCACATAGAGAAGCTACGAGAACGAATCGACGAAGGGGAGCCACCCCTATATCATGGGATGTTAGTAGGAATGACGACGCCATTCGCATCCTTTTTACCTGCGTATTTCCTTTCTCGACTTTAGTGGTGAGACTTGTTCCCTCACCCGACTGATCACCTGGATCCTTGAAGTGCTCTAGTAAGTCTACACTTTTCGGGTTCCCGTTTGCACGTCTCGAACACAAAAAGCATACGTTGTGTATGCTTCTCATTGTAGTGCCAGCAATCGAATCACCCTTCTATCGACCACAAGGTTGTTTCCCCCCCCCCCAATTCCTCGTTACATGGGGAATCCGTATTCAAGTTCAACCTTATACCTTAGCACGCCCCAAAACCCACCCAACAAAGTGATATCTTTCTTACAAACCGGTGTATTTGAAGGCGTGGCAAGACGAAGATACGAGCCGGTCAACCCGCCGACGAGTACGGTGACCTAGATGCTTACCTTATCCTTCATTTGCCAGATCCGATATTCTTTGACGACTTTTCTGATCCCGTGAATCCTTCCGCTAGCTTTCGTACGAATCCGCGTTCATTGCTCAAGAGGGTATCCCCGCTTATATCGTCCCTTTATCACGACAACCACGTTTCTTCATATGGAAACCTTGACCCGATTTCTCTCCAGATTAATGAATTCAACAAACTCGACCTTTAGTCAGCAAACTTTTTATCCCTTGAAATTCAACAATGTGTTACTTCAATCGTACTTTCCTGAAAACCTATTTTCACAGCTTCACGTCGAAACCCCCCCCCCCCCCATACTGAGACCTTGACCAGATTTCCCTCTAGTTTGGGGAAATTCAGCAACCTCGACTACTAGTCAATAAACTTCTTGAATCTTAAAAATGGTGACGTGTGATCCAAACATATCCTTTCAGACATGTTTTTATTACCTTACATGGAAGCCTTTCGACGACACAAGCACTACTTCGGACTCGTCCTCACGACTTCGGTAGTCTATTCAATTTGGTTACTTACTGGTTTGGGGGATTACAAACTCGTTTTTCGCATACGGCTCAGCTCAGAACATCTTGTTAGACGTTTTAGTGAACCTAAACCCCCCCCCCGACCCATACGACGACCGTCCTTCTCTATCGTTGGTTCTTGTTGTGACATTCATACTGACGTAACACCTCTTATCGGCAAAACGACGTTCTTTATCCTAATCGCCCGCGGCTTATGTACGACCAGCTACCTCATCGACACCAGATAAATCCTTATTGCCGACCATCAAGCCTTTTATGTTTTGTCTCAAATTGAACGCACCAACTTTGACTACCCTTCAAACATTACCTCGCTACTCGTGTTATGAATTCCCTGATTCTTATCCTACTCTATTCTGCACAAATCTCCGTTCGAACGAAATACTTCCTACGAATTGTCACACCCCGACCACGTAGAACATACAAAACGTGGCGGAAACATCGGGGAGTGTTGTAACAGAATTAATTGTCTCAAATCCATGGCAATTGAAGTTTTGTTTTATAGATTGAAAGTGTTACAATGTCTAAATAAACAAAGAAGTACAACACAATCAACTAGTCTTGCATCTTTTAATGTCACTAAGGCACAGGTCCGCCTAAGTATGTCTTGATAAGTCCTATGCTTCATCTCCTGAAAACACATGTGAAAATAGGTACGTCAGCATAAAAATGCCTGTGAGATACATAGGTTTTGTGAAAACAGAATTCATGACTTATGTTTGAGAAAATGTTTAGTCATGAACCTTGTAATTTGCTTTGTCTTGTAAATCATTTGAAAAACGATAAGATAGGATGATATGTATAGATAAGTGAATAATGTATGGTTAAAGGAATAACCATATGAAATGAGTTTGTATAAGATAAGTTGTTTGTAAATCAATGTCTTGTGAAAAGTATGTTACTTGTATAAAATGTTCTATGTCTCAAACTGAAATGATTCAATTAACGCTACGATATGTAATACCATACAAACACTTATATATAGGAAGTACCAGCGGCGTATCCACCATGTTTGTATCATATTACACATGCATCGTTACTTAATCACTTAATCAAACCAAACCACCAAAGTAATGTTTAACAATTGTAGAAATGTTTGTGTATTGTAAGTAATGTAAAGTTAAACGAATAACCTTATAGTAGCATATCAAAAGTATACTTTGGATTTGTAAGTAACATATTAAACTATGTTTTGGTTTCATAAGTAACATATCAAAATATGCTTTGGATGTGATAAATAACATATTAAACTATGTTTTGGTTTTGTAAATAACATATCAAAATATGCTTTAGATGTTTAACAAAATATATGTTGGTTTTGTACAATACCACACATGAGAGTATATAAAAATATACTTTAATAGTGTGATTTAAGAATTCATTCAGACCTGGTGCATCAAAATACACCTTTGAGACTATAGAAATACCACAAAGGCAATCCCTATTTGGATGGAGCAACAAATTGGTTTCAGACATTCCATGACAACAGGAATGGGGTGTCAAATCCTATAGCGCTATATCATACTAACAATCGGTCTGGTGAACATAAAATAAGTACAATTCAACATTTTATTTTATGTTCTTAGAGAAATCAGTGTTTAAAACCATAGATAGTCATTTAGTTTGTCAAAAGATAAATAATAACTTGTATGATCAAATGTCAAAAGGTAAGCATGTGATGAAATCAGATGTACTAAGTAATGCACACAATGGGCACACGTAGCATGAAATGTAATGTAAAACGATGTACTAAGTACGCACTCAATGGGCATACATAGCATAAACTGAAATGAAATCATGTACTATAATGTACTAATGAACATAACCGATATATGATATGAAAACAGGAAAGCTTGAAAGTAACAAGTAGGCACATGTGTTTCACCCCAAAACAGTTTGGAAAACAGTAAAAGACGGGTCTATGTACTCACCTGAGATTGCTCAGTAGTCCTTGAGTAACAACTAAACAATGCTAGAGATCGCGGATATCAAACGGCACCTAGTATAGGTAGCTATATTAATAAACCGGACCTAAATCGGAAGATCGGGTAGCATTAGGGTTTGCAAACCAAACGAGTGTAGAGACTCGTGTCTTTTGGTTTAACAAAGCCTACATACTAAATGAAACTTAACCTAAGTGTCTACGACCCATTACGACCCGTTTAGGTAGCTTGTGCTACTTTAACGCGTCGTTCGCGTGAAACGCGTTCGGACCGCCTAACTAGTCCTATGACAAGTATTATATGCCTAAACATGTTACATAATCAGTTACGTGACAAAAGTTTAGGTTACATATGCTTAATTACCAATTATCCATGAAAAGGGTATTCTGGTAATTTACCTAAGGCATATAAACTACCTATCATACAACTACTTAAACGATGCGACCATAGGGTATAACCTCGGAAGGTTATTCCCTACCTACTATGGTCACCTAATTTGTTTGGTCGGATCCTAATGATCGACCAAACTAGGTCGGGTTCGAGGTATAAGCGATTTATTAGATCGCTTACCCTACGACCCTAGACAACGTGGTAATCAGTAGGCATAGTCCCAAGGGACTATGACCATCGTGATTACAATCACGTTGCGAAGTTCAAACGAACTTCGCATTGACCATTACTGGTCAACGCTGAAAGTCAAACAAAGTTTGACTTTCTGACTCGAAAAGCAGTAAAATAAGGAAAAGAACGAAAGAATACTTACGAAGGGTCCCCGAATGCTAACCCAGATCAAAATAGCTCAGGTATGAAACGAAGGTTCCAACTTAGAGTCTTTTCAATCAGATTTGTGGGTTTTTAAGCCAAAGGGGGGTGGGTATTTATAGATTTCGGGTAACCGTTAAGATAGTTTCTTGAATAACGTGCCTTAATCGGAACCGTACACTTGTCGGAAAGGTTATGGAGCCACATATGCTCCTTATCTTAGTGACACATCAACTTAAAACATGTGGTTAAGAATCAATTAGTTGCAACTTGTGTTTAGAACATGGAATCTGGTCCAGAATAGGCAGTCGCGTAGCGCGACTGGTAAGGCTTTAGGCGTCGCGCTACGCCACTGACCCATCTGATTCAGAAATGTTTCTAAATTGGCAGAAATGGTCCCTGTTGTGTTTTAAGCCCTTTTTCGATGCGTTTGAACCCCGTTAACCTCATTTCAAGGCTCTAAAATGAAGTTAAAGTATAGGGAACTCAAAACATGCTCAAAAATATGCCGGAGGTTGGTTCGTTTGGCCGTACGAACGCGATGTTCGCTTAATTACGACGGAATGCGCATAAGCGCGAAAAACGATCCAAATGACGCGACGAATGGATTTTTGGCAAGCCAAACACTAAAGCATAATATAGTCATGCTTACATAAATTTTTGGATGTCCGGATGTATTCAGAACGTAAGTTATGCGCGAAAATGCAAACTTGTGCACTTTTTGACACTTTTAGTCCCTGAGTGACACAAAAGTTTATTTTAGCATACCGAACACCTCAAAGCCTATTTCTAAGCTATGTGAAGGGTATTTATGGTATGTTTAACTTATGGTCATGCTCCGGAATGTCTGTTACAGTTCAAATTGGCATACTTTCGCAGTTTGTCAACTTTAGTCCCTGTAAGCGATTAAACTTTGATTTCACCACACCAAACCTTCCAAAACTTATATCTAAGTTATGTAAAGGTTATTTAAGGTATGTTAAACCTATTTCACTATTCCGGAGTGTTTGTTGCATTAAACTGGTTATATTTACGCATTAGTGCGCGTATAACCTTCCAGAAAGCGATTTAGAGTTTGAAATCGAACAAGAGTTGATATGTGCAAAAGATACACATATTTATACAAGTCCAAGGTATGAAATACAATATTTCATTGGTTTGGCATTTGTTTGATGGTTGAAATGACACAGGTGTTACAGTCTCCCCTACTTTAGGAAATTTCGTCCCGAAATTTAGTTTTAGAGGAAACTTGTGGAGACAGCTGTGACGGTTTTGCCTTCAGACAAATCCATTGAGCCCTTAAGTAAAACTCTGGGCCATGTTAGGATTCTTAGCAAAGATGTCAACCCTCAAATTGAAGTCATTGTAGTAACAAAACATGGAGTTTTGAACTATAGACAGGAGAATAGTTCCCGTGAAGAATTATCATAGGAAACTTGTGTGTGTTTGAAATCAGAATTGGGTAGTGTGAGAATGAATGACATTGGTTAAGGTCCAAGACTTCTCCCATATCATTATTCTCGTCACTATAGATCTTAACACATGACAAAACTTCTTGTGGTTTCTGTGCACTGAATTGCATAATTATGTAGGCCTCCATAATTACGTAATCCCTTGCACAGTCCGCACAGTTCATTTCATAATGCGTAGAGAAAAGTCAATTGAATAAACATGAAGAGACCTGACTAGACCACCAAAGGATCTTTTCAATTAGATCAACGAACGGTCTTTTCAACTAGGTCAACACATGACCTTATTAACTAGACCGTCGTACGATCTCCTTAAATAGACCACTTAAGGGATCTTTTCAATTATATCATCACATGATATTTCTAACCAGATTTTCAAATCAATCTGTTTAACTAGACCTCCCAAGGGGTCCAATTATAATATAGTACTTTAAAAATCCATGGGATTTGACTACAACGTAGAAGTCCATTAAGGATTTAAGATAGTAACTTTGGATATCCTATTAAGAATCTCTTATACAAGATATGTAAGATTCTATGAGGATTTGGATGGATCACATACAACCATTAACATGTAAGAAAACACATAAGCACAAAATTAGTTAACTTGATTCTTTAATTTGTTATCTTTAGGTATAGATAATTAAAGCACTCTAGGAATCCAATCCATGGATTTCATTTGGCACTTTAATCATTTCCAAGGATCCACCAATAAAGATAGAAGGATTTTCAATAAGAGTTTGGCTTTGTTTCTTAAAAGAAACGAATGTTTAAGGTTCTTGGGGAGATCACAAGTGATCATAAAATGACAGAACCATACGAGTAGTTTGTATTTGGGTTGACATCATAAGGTTGTATCAAACATTCACACAATCGTATCAGTTTTGCAAAAATAAAAACGACGAATTTTTATTTATATAACAACTGACTTGTCTTTAAACGTCAAAGATAACAACCAAGGGAAATAACAAAACACTTGTTGTTCACTGCCGCATCATTGTTTCTGTTTGCCTTGTTGATGTTAAATGCTCATCCTCGCGCTGGAGGTGCGTTAACAAGCCTTGGGCAATTGTTTCTGTAGTGAGTAAGGTCACCACAGTTATAACATGACCCCGGAGGGAACCGTGCTTGAACAGCAGCAGGGTTTGCAGCAGCTTGATTTGCATATCGACAAACATTGATCAGATGTCCTAACCGCCCACAGTGGGTACATTTGTGACATTGCTCTTGCGCTAGATGATGACGGTTGCACTTGTTGCACAAAGGTGCGGTACCAACATAGTTTTGCCTTTTGCGAGGTTGTGCTGGTTGGTTTGGTGCAACCTGTTTGTCTTGAGCAGTTATCGCGCAGTTTTGAGAGGCCTTGCGTTTCTTCTTCTTGGATACCTCATCCTGTTTTTCCTTTGGCTCAGCTGGAGCAGTCTTGTCAGATGGTCTTGGGTCGCCTTTTCGAAAAAGCTTTTTCTTCCTGATGTGGGATTCAGTTAGGGTGGCAGACAGTTCAATGGCTTGTCTGACAGTAGTAGGGTTGCTGCCAGTAACAATATCCTGAACTAGGTCAGGAAGACCATCAGTATATTTCTCGATCGCCTTATCCACAGGAGTAACCATAGCAGGACACAACAGGCACAATTCTTCAAAACGGTCAGTATAGGCTCGATGTTCACCACTGTCTTGCTTCAAATCATCAAACTCCCTCTCCAAAGCTCGTAGTTCATGACGAGGGCAAAACTCCTTCATCAAAAGAGCCCTAAGCTCAGCCCAAGTCTGTGCTAATGCAACCTCAGCACCGCGGTCTCTCATCACTCCGTTCCACCATGTGAGAGCCCTCTTCTGAAACACACTTGAAGAAAACTCGACCTTGCGATTTTCAGGACACTGAACGTGACGGAAGGTATTCTCAATGCTTTCAAACCATTGAAGAAGCCCAGTCGCTCCCTCAGAACCACTAAATTTGAGTGGTTTAGCCGAGTTAAAAGTTTTGAAATTGCATGGGGCATTGTTGTTGTTGATGGCTTGCATCATTTGAGCATAAAGATTTGGGAAGGCAATAGCCATTTGCTGTGCGATGATTCCCGCCAGTTCGTCATTTGCCATCTGATTGTCGCGTCGAGGAGGCATTCTAAAAGAGGAAACATGAAAGAAAACGAGTGAGAGATTTAGACGAAAGGAATGAGATGAATCAAATCTGATGAAAGCAAGGATAGTGGTCATTTGTTTGTTACTACAAAGCAACAAACGACACACAATGACTAATCAAAGTAAATGGATTAAAATAATGTATCGCGAAGACATGCTCGCCTATAAGTGAACACTCATCCCAAGAATTCCCAGGTAAGCACAACTGGTCTCGCGTCTGGTGAGATGTATACGAAGTGCTTGCCTAGACAGAAATCCCAGAATACAGGCATTCACCCTTCCAGTTTGCACGTGTTCACATTATTAAAAACCCAAAACCTTGACGAGATTTTGAAAATTCAAAGGGGTTCAAAACCTTACTATAGAGGGTTCAAAACCTAGTAATCAATCATCCTAGAACAGATGATTAGTTTTCAAAGCGGTTTTGAAATTTATGTTCTTGTTGTGGTCGTCGCCTAAGGATAGGTGACAGTATTGTTTTATGACTAAACGCAAGTAAACTCGCGTTAGGGTCCTAGAAAGGTTATAGACTAGGTCAAAGCATTACTAATAACCTAATTCCCTATAGCCATTGGCTCTGATACCATCTTTTCTGTCACACCCCGACCACGTAGAACATACAAAACGTGGCGGAAACATCGGGGAGTGTTGTAACAGAATTAATTGTCTCAAATCCATGGCAATTGAAGTTTTGTTTTATAGATTGAAAGTGTTACAATGTCTAAATAAACAAAGAAGTACAACACAATCAACTAGTCTTGCATCTTTTAATGTCACTAAGGCACAGGTCCGCCTAAGTATGTCTTGATAAGTCCTATGCTTCATCTCCTGAAAACACATGTGAAAATAGGTACGTCAGCATAAAAATGCCTGTGAGATACATAGGTTTTGTGAAAACAGAATTCATGACTTATGTTTGAGAAAATGTTTAGTCATGAACCTTGTAATTTGCTTTGTCTTGTAAATCATTTGAAAAACGATAAGATAGGATGATATGTATAGATAAGTGAATAATGTATGGTTAAAGGAATAACCATATGAAATGAGTTTGTATAAGATAAGTTGTTTGTAAATCAATGTCTTGTGAAAAGTATGTTACTTGTATAAAATGTTCTATGTCTCAAACTGAAATGATTCAATTAACGCTACGATATGTAATACCATACAAACACTTATATATAGGAAGTACCAGCGGCGTATCCACCATGTTTGTATCATATTACACATGCATCGTTACTTAATCACTTAATCAAACCAAACCACCAAAGTAATGTTTAACAATTGTAGAAATGTTTGTGTATTGTAAGTAATGTAAAGTTAAACGAATAACCTTATAGTAGCATATCAAAAGTATACTTTGGATTTGTAAGTAACATATTAAACTATGTTTTGGTTTCATAAGTAACATATCAAAATATGCTTTGGATGTGATAAATAACATATTAAACTATGTTTTGGTTTTGTAAATAACATATCAAAATATGCTTTAGATGTTTAACAAAATATATGTTGGTTTTGTACAATACCACACATGAGAGTATATAAAAATATACTTTAATAGTGTGATTTAAGAATTCATTCAGACCTGGTGCATCAAAATACACCTTTGAGACTATAGAAATACCACAAAGGCAATCCCTATTTGGATGGAGCAACAAATTGGTTTCAGACATTCCATGACAACAGGAATGGGGTGTCAAATCCTATAGCGCTATATCATACTAACAATCGGTCTGGTGAACATAAAATAAGTACAATTCAACATTTTATTTTATGTTCTTAGAGAAATCAGTGTTTAAAACCATAGATAGTCATTTAGTTTGTCAAAAGATAAATAATAACTTGTATGATCAAATGTCAAAAGGTAAGCATGTGATGAAATCAGATGTACTAAGTAATGCACACAATGGGCACACGTAGCATGAAATGTAATGTAAAACGATGTACTAAGTACGCACTCAATGGGCATACATAGCATAAACTGAAATGAAATCATGTACTATAATGTACTAATGAACATAACCGATATATGATGTGAAAACAGGAAAGCTTGAAAGTAACAAGTAGGCACATGTGTTTCACCCCAAAACAGTTTGGAAAACAGTAAAAGAGGGGTCTATGTACTCACCTGAGATTGCTCAGTAGTCCTTGAGTAACAACTAAACAATGCTAGAGATTGCGGATATCAAACGGCACCTAGTATAGGTAGCTATATTAATAAACCGGACCTAAATCGGAAGATCGGGTAGCATTAGGGTTTGCAAACCAAACGAGTGTAGAGACTCGTGTCTTTTGGTTTAACAAAGCCTACATACTAAATGAAACTTAACCTAAGTGTCTACGACCCATTACGACCCGTTTAGGTAGCTTGTGCTACTTTAACGCGTCGTTCGCGTGAAACGCGTTCGGACCGCCTAACTAGTCCTATGACAAGTATTATATGCCTAAACATGTTACATAATCAGTTACGTGACAAAAGTTTAGGTTACATATGCTTAATTACCAATTATCCATGAAAAGGGTATTCTGGTAATTTACCTAAGGCATATAAACTACCTATCATACAACTACTTAAACGATGCGACCATAGGGTATAACCTCGGAAGGTTATTCCCTACCTACTATGGTCACCTAATGTGTTTGGTCGGATCCTAATGATCGACCAAACTAGGTCGGGTTCGAGGTATAAGCGATTTATTAGATCGCTTACCCTACGACCCTAGACAACGTGGTAATCAGTAGGCATAGTCCCAAGGGACTATGACCATCGTGATTACAATCACGTTGCGAAGTTCAAACGAACTTCGCATTGACCATTACTGGTCAACGCTGAAAGTCAAACAAAGTTTGACTTTCTGACTCGAAAAGCAGTAAAATAAGGAAAAGAACGAAAGAATACTTACGAAGGGTCCCCGAATGCTAACCCAGATCAAAATAGCTCAGGTATGAAATGAAGGTTCCAACTTAGAGTCTTTTCAATCAGATTTGTGGGTTTTTAAGCCAAAGGGGGGTGGGTATTTATAGATTTCGGGTAACCGTTAAGATAGTTTCTTGAATAACGTGCCTTAATCGGAACCGTACACTTGTCGGAAAGGTTATGGAGCCACATATGCTCCTTATCTTAGTGACACATCAACTTAAAACATGTGGTTAAGAATCAATTAGTTGCAACTTGTGTTTAGAACATGGAATCTGGTCCAGAATAGGCAGTCGCGTAGCGCGACTGGTAAGGCTTTAGGCGTCGCGCTACGCCACTGACCCATCTGATTCAGAAATGTTTCTAAATTGGCAGAAATGGTCCCTGTTGTGTTTTAAGCCCTTTTTCGATGCGTTTGAACCCCGTTAACCTCATTTCAAGGCTCTAAAATGAAGTTAAAGTATAGGGAACTCAAAACATGCTCAAAAATATGCCGGAGGTTGGTTCGTTTGGCCGTACGAACGCGATGTTCGCTTAATTACGACGGAATGCGCATAAGCGCGAAAAACGATCCAAATGACGCGACGAATGGATTTTTGGCAAGCCAAACACTAAAGCATAATATAGTCATGCTTACATAAATTTTTGGATGTCCGGATGTATTCAGAACGTAAGTTATGCGCGAAAATGCAAACTTGTGCACTTTTTGACACTTTTAGTCCCTAAGTGACACAAAAGTTTATTTTAGCATACCGAACACCTCAAAGCCTATTTCTAAGCTATGTGAAGGGTATTTATGGTATGTTTAACTTATGGTCATGCTCCGGAATGTCTGTTACAGTTCAAATTGGCATACTTTCGCAGTTTGTCAACTTTAGTCCCTGTAAGCGATTAAACTTTGATTTCACCACACCAAACCTTCCAAAACTTATATCTAAGTTATGTAAAGGTTATTTAAGGTATGTTAAACCTATTTCACTATTCCGGAGTGTTTGTTGCATTAAACTGGTTATATTTACGCATTAGTGCGCGTATAACCTTCCAGAAAGCGATTTAGAGTTTGAAATCGAACAAGAGTTGATATGTGCAAAAGATACACATATTTATACAAGTCCAAGGTATGAAATACAATATTTCATTGGTTTGGCATTTGTTTGATGGTTGAAATGACACAGGTGTTACACGAATGTTACTCGTTGGGGGCAACGAGCCAAGGATACCCCGGGGGTAACGAGTATCGCAAGCACTGTTCTTCGAACTCGATACGATCAACACCTAGTCACGGCCCTCGAGTTTATTCCATCTTGTCAAAATTCGACACTTGTTCCTTTCGACGACGTCCGAACATATTCCGAAAACCAGTGGGAATCAGGACGACTCCTACGCTCTACCTTGGTACTTCTACGACGCAAAACCGCCTTGCGCTAAGTTTTCAGTACACGACTTTTAGCGCCACAAAGCCCGCATTTCTCGACCGTATACGCAACCTCTCACGATTTGAACTCAAAAGGGGCATCACCTAGCATTCGAGAGATCCTCAAACGGTCCGCAACTTCAGCAACTGGAAGATAATCTACGAGGTGCTTCTATCTTATGCTATCATATCCGGGGCATCGATAACATGACTGCCAGTAACGGCACGCGACCAAAGAAACCAACAAGTTTTTGAACTTGCAACCATCAACTTGATAGAAGTAGATATTAGGCACGGGACGCCGACTCCTCTTATATCTTATCGTAACCCACGTTTTGCACCCGATCCGTCGCAAGGCTGTACACAAAAGACTTTTGGCTCACTGTTAAGCATGAACACCGCTTATCGCCCGCAAACTGATGGTCGGGCCAAACGCACCATCCAAACACTCAAAGGCATGCTAAGAACATGTGTTATCGACCGTGGATACGAGTAACACTTCCCTTTTGTAGAATTCCCTTCCAACAACTGCTACCGCACTAGCATTCAGACAGCACCATTTGAGGCATTGCACGAACGCAAATGCCAGTCACCTCTATGTTGGGCGGAAGCCAAATTTCCGACCCAGAACTTGTACTTGACACAACGGGTAGAATTGCCCAGAACAGACAATGCATGGCGGCAGCTCTAGACCGCCAGAAAGGCTACGCGGATAAGCATAGGAAACCTCTAGAATTCCTGATCGGAGACTGGGTTCTACTTAAAGTTTCACCCTGCAAGGGTGTGGTACGCTTTGACAAACATGGCAAGCTTAATCCGCGAGGAATTGGACCATTCGAAATTACCGAGAGGATCGGTAAAGTTGCTTACAGACTAAACCTGCCTGAAAAGCTGAATGCGGTGCACAACGTCCTTCACGTGCCTAATCTGAAGAAGTGTCTGTCCGACGAAACTTTCATTGTACCTTTTTGGGAACTCGTGATCAGCAACCGGCTATGCTTCATTGAGAAACGGTTGAGAACAGGAATCAAGAAATCGAAACCCTCGAGCGTAGTGTAACCAACAGACCGAGTTCATTGGAACTCACGCCATGGCCTAGAGTTTACCCGGGAATGAGAAAACCAGATGATGCGCACGTATCCCCAGTTGTCTGCAAACATTACTTCCAGCACTGAAGCTACAACTGAAATTTCTAGAAGAAATTTCAAGCCAACAAGGGGATTATGTAACACCCCGCGAAAACGTTTAAACAAACTAACTGGTCAGTGGCTGCGCGCTAAATTTCGGGACGAAATTTCTTTAACTTGGGGATAATGTGACACTTCGGGTTTTCCTGTACATTTCTTGGATACTATAATTAAATTTGCGAAATTCTATACTATGTGAAATACGTACAAACTCTTGGAACCTTATGCTACTTGACCGTCTACGCGATGTGACCTTATGTGCTATGTGGCTTACATGTTTATTTTGTGAACTGTTGTGAACTACGTGTATGTACGTATGACACTAGGTTATCAGCGAGTCTATAATTAGAGCGAATCGTGTGACTTAGCTTAAATTTCGAGGACGAAATTCCCGTAACATGGGGAGAATGTGACAACCCGTACTCCCGTTGTTGAGAGAAGGGTATTTTAGCAATACACCTATTTATTGTTATTATTATTATTAGTATTAGTATTATTATTATTTACGAAATAATACTAATCCACGACGAGTGGTTTATTCATGTATTTATTTACCGTCATTCTATTAATAAACCGGGTCAGTTTGTTTAAGCGAGACACGCAATTTAACGGGTTCACACACACTTGGACTAGGCCCAGCCCAACCCCACTCCCTAAACCTAAACCTAAACCCTACACTATTTAAATAACCTTATAACCCTCATTCATCTTCTAAAAAGAAAGCACAAACATAAAAACCCAAAACCCTAACATTACATAACTCAGCCGACACCTACCTTCTACTTCCCTCTCCTCCTTTCTGCCGACCAACTGTTCTGGCAACCGGAGCAGTAATTCTGGCGCCCTTTCTCCTCCGGTAAACACCCTCCTCTTCACCTTATGAACCTACCCCCTCCCCTGATTTCACCCTCTGCACACCCATACCTTCCCTGACTAAACGGTCAGCCGACCACCTCTCTGGTGGCGGCGTACGAAAGCAGCGAGAAGAGATAGAGAGGGACGACGGTGGCTGGTTATAGCAGCGGCGACAGACTGCGCTTCCGGTTAACCACGAAACAGCAAAACGATGAGGATGACGGTGGTGGTGGTCCTCCGGCGGACCAGCAGTGCCTGCAACGGGAACAACCACGACAGCAGCGGCAGCGGCGCTGTCCATCTTGGAGTCGAGCAGCGAAGGACCGGGTTTGAAACGGCTGCGTGGCAGTTCTGTTTGAGCAAGTAATGGAGGTTGTTGTCTGAGAAGAAGCAACGAAGAGTGGCAGCCGAAGGGAAGCAAACAGCAGTGGCAGCTCACACACACACCCAGTCGCTTCTTAACTCTCGGTTCGTCTGCCCTGTGGCCTTTTGAGGTTCTCGGTTACATGTGAGTTTATATATCTCCAATTTTGTGTAAATTAGATTAAAAGATGATTTGTGCAAACAAGCTGAGTTAAGTTATTGATTTTTGGAATGAACTATTATTTGATAGAAACCTTGTTGTATATGATAAAAAAATGAATGAATAAAGTCTACTGTTGTAAAATGTGATGCCCACAATTGATGATAGGATTTTTATAATGTTTCCATGACAACTGCTATACACTTGATTAATTATTTAGATGTTGGGTTTTGATATAGGTCATGGTGGTACCCCTTAGTCTGATGTTTTTTTTTAGTGGTTAATTGTGACTTGGACATGGTAGTGCTCTGTGTATCTCATGAAAACGTATGGTGGTTGGGTTTAAACATTGTTAAATCAGTAACCTAGGAATAAAATCTATTGATTGGTTGGCACTGTGTTAACAGTTTGGCTGTGACAAGTATGATTACCTTAAGTTTATTTTGGTGAGATTTGTAGTGTTTAGAGACAGACATTACGATACCATATTTGGTTTAGATAAGATTGAAATTATGACGGTTGCACATGATAAATAAGGTATTATGATTCATGAAAAACTGATGTGAGAAGTGATATTTAGGTTATCTGATTTGATTGCAATAAATGTGAATAATTCGTTGTTCGATTTAGTCCTGTCGTACACTCTTAACATCCGCACATTCATGTTTGGGACACACTAAAAGATTGGACCGTACACTTATAAACAGAATGCATATCTATTTTTGGCCGCACACTCACATAGAACTGGGCCATGTATTCCTTTGGGCTGCACACTTACGTGGTTATATATATACGTAATGGACTGTCTTAGCTACTGTTGGGTTATTAGACTTGTATTATAAATCGGTAAGTGGCCCGACTATTTATTTATGTGGTACATGATATTATAACATGGATGCAATGTGTTAGATACATGTAGGAGTATGTGAACTACTGGCGTACAAAACCTAACTAATATTTAATAACCATAATAGGGTATGGTTGACCAACGTAACACAAGTAAATTAACTACCGAGCAAAGCAAAGGTGAGTTCACTACTTTTTACTTAAAGCATGCATTCCCGGTGGATTGGGAAACGGAACAAAACACTTTTCCTGGTTTGGGATTGTTTACTATCTCCTTGTGCGGGATACGGTATTTCTATCTCCTTGTGTAGGATACGGGTAACAACGCTATGCCCTTGTGAGGGATACAAACTTACTTTTCTTCCCTTGTTACTGGGAACAAACTTACTTACTTCCCTTGTTACTGGGAACTTTTAGTTAATTACTGTTTATACTGGATGCAACAAGCAACACTAAACAAAACTCTATCACTCAAGTCCTCACTTCTTAATACCGATTAGTCGCCGGGGTCAGGCGAACGGGTTATTAGTTGATAGCGCTATTTAGGTCTCACCAACCTCACACCGTGCCCGCGTATGGGATCGGGCGTGAACTAATGTACTCTGGCAACCGTCAATGATGATAGAACATTGACAAACTGGGCACTCTACGGAAACGTACGGATGATTAGTATTCGGTATTGTAAAAACAGTTTAGTCGCTTACTTATGGGGTAGCTCCCCATCGCATGTATAAACGGATAAATTAACTGGTTAAAACAAGTTTTTGGAAATAAAACTGGAAAACACTAAACTCGTGAACTCGCCAACTTTATGTTGACACTCTACTGCATGCTTTGCAGGTTGCTCGATACAGCTCTGGACGGACGTTGCAATCGGATGGAGTGCGTGGTTCGTAAGTTTCATATGAACAACTTGTGGTTTTAAATTACGATGTGTTCTTCTTTCCTTTCCGCTGCAAACTCAAGCTATGTTTTGAAAAATTTAAACAAAAAAAAATTGGTCGCTAATTATACCATTATTTGTAATAATAACTAAACGGTTCAAAATAATTAGTGGCTAAGATCCTGGTCGTCACACGCCTCGCGATAATACTCCGCGTGTGGATTTTGAGGGTGTGGCACTATGGACTGGTTTTGGACTCCCCTAGTTTACTAAAACAATGGGCACACATGGAGGGCCAAGATTGAAGCTCGGATTTCAACAAATGATCCTAACGGTTCTACGAAATCTATAAATACCCCCATGTTTCATTTGCAATCTCCACACTTGATCTGGTTTATGTTCTAAGTTGAAGCACTAGCTTCATACCTGAGCATTCTAGATCAAAATCTTCCTAGCCTGGACCTTTGTAAGTCTCTTTCATGCTTGTTTATGTTTTACAAGCATGAAAGTCAAACAGTGTTTGACTTTCTGCTTTGACCGGTCAATGGTCAACACGAAGTTTGTTTGAACTTCGCAACGTGAGCGTAATCACGATGGTTATAGTCTCTTGTGACTATACCTACTGATTACCACGTTGATTAGGCATAGTGACGAGTCATAGTTTCGGTCAAAATATGCGTTTATGCGTATTTTGCAACCAAACTATTCTTGGGTATCAAGACCCTTTCTTTTGTTATCAAACTTGTTTTCTAACTTCGTTAAACATGTTCTAGCATGTTTAACTCGTCACTTTTAGTCAAGTGCTTGTATAGAGTCGTAAAGTCAAGCGGTCTAAACAACCGCTTAGACTTTCGAACTCGACCCGTTTGGTCGATCATTAGGATCCGACCAAGCATATATTGTGACCATAGTTGTATAGGGAATAACCTTCCAAGGTTATACCTTATGGTCACTTCGTTTAGTTAGTCGTATGATAGGTAGTTTATATGCCTTAGGAAAATGACCAAAATGCCCTTTTTCCGCATAAATTCATTTTAAGCATATGTAACTTAAATTTTTACATCTAAACTGATTAGGTAACATTATTAGACATGTTAAGGCATATAATACTTGTTGTTAGGAAACTTTATTGTATTTGTTGTTAAAAATAGTTTAAGTTACTTAGAAATAATTTCGTCAACACAAACCGACAGACGAACCGTCCCAGAAGCACTAAATATGAAGACCGAGAAAGAAAGAAAAATCAAGCTTCTAAATTCTTTGATTAAAGATCATGATAAGGTTACAAAACTTCAAAATGTTAGCGGGATATTATGGAGTTTACAAGATACAAAGTCAAAGAATTGTGTTAATAAGATAATATATCTTATTAACACATAATATATTTCTATGAACATGCTTTTATAAAAGAAAAAGGAATCTTTTTCTTTTGTAAAAGAAATCACCAAAAAAATGAATCTTTCCTTTTGATAAAGCATTTCATCAGAAAGATATTTTAATATCTCATATGTGAATATTATTCACCAGAAAAGTAAGTGGACAAATTGGTAATAAGAGAAGATAGGTCACATGAAAATGGATGGGCACACAAACCAATATCCTATCAACCAATCACATTTGAGATAGGCTATGAAAAATCTCTATAAATACATAATTCCTACGAAGGAATTATGTGTGTCTTGTAAAGTTATATTTCAACATAGAGTTTTTCATGAGAGTTTACCCCCTGGTTTGGCCCAGGGGGTGACATTTAGTTTCGAGTTTATTCTCGGATCGACCCCTTCTTCTTTGCTTAATAAGAATTAATCATTGAAGATATATCACTCTCACTGTCTATATTTTTTTCTTTGAATGTTTATATACTTCACAAACACCCGTCTCAACGAGAGAAGAAAGTTACACCATTCGAACAGGGCCGCCAAAGGGGACCAACAATTGGTATCAGAGCAGATTCGATAAATTATTTCCAAGATCCCTTGCTCCTGTAAGAGAGACGTATATTCATGATCTTTTAAAGGTAAAAAGATTTTTTTTTTTTTTTTTTTTTTGCAGATCCAAAAAAAATAAAATAAAAAAATAAAGTATGTAGAAGAGTTATAATTTTTTTTCTGTTATTTTCATTACTTTTATTATTGCTTTGATTACTATTATTATTATCTATATTAATATTTTTTTAGTATAAAAAGAGGTGTAGAAAAATGATACAAAAACACAAAAAAAGGAGTTAAACAATGATAAATGAACTTTAGTTTATCAGAAAGAAAAATTTTGACATCTAAAAAGAAAGTTTCTGATAAAAGAAAACTTATTCGTATCTTATCTGTTGAAATAACTCCAAATTCTGGTTAGTTAATCTTCAAAAAAAAAAAGGAATGATAAAAAGAGATTTAAAAAAAACTGTGTGTCACACCCCGACCGCGTAAAACAACAAATCGCGGCGGAAACATCGGGGCGTGTTGCAACAGAATTAATGTTTCATAACCATGGATACCAAAAGTGTTTCGTTTTATTAAACATTGAATAATTACATTGTCTGGAAACCTAAATACACAAATTAGACATAGTCTATCATTATTATTGAGTCACTAAGGCCTTGTCCAGTCCTATGTGAGCATTCATCTTATCAATCGATATCATCCAACAATACCTGAAACATATGTGAAAACGAGGTCAGCAAAGAAATGATGGCGAGTACATAGGTTTTGTGAAAATAAGATTCATGACTTCTGTTTAAGAAAATGTTTAGTCATGAACCTTGTAATTTGCTTTGTCTTTGTAAATCATTTGAAAAATAATAAGTTTAGGTGATATGTATAAATAAGAGAATAATGCATGATTAAATGAATAACCATGTAAAATGAGTTTGTATAAGTTAAGTTGTTTGTAAAACAATGTATTGTGAAAAGTATGTTACTTGTATAAAATGTTCTATGTCTCAAACTGAAATGATTCAAATAACGCTACAATATGTAATACCATACAAACACTTATATATAGGAAGTACCAGCGGCGTATCCACCATGTTTGTATCATATTACACACGCATCGTTACTTAATCATTTAATCAAACCAAACCACCAAGATGTAAAATGTTCATGTCCGGATGTATTCAGAACGTAAGTTATGCGCGAAAATGCAAACTTGTGCACTTTTTGACGCTTTTAGTCCCTGAATGACCCAAAAGTTTATTTTAGCACACCGAACCCCTCAAAGCCTATTTCTAAGCTATATAAAGGATATTTAAGGTGTGTTTAACTTATGGTCATGTTCCGGAATATTTTTCGCATTACACTGATTACGTTTACGCACCAGTTTGCGTATAACTCTCCAGAAAGCGATATAGAGTTTGAAATTGAACAAGAATTGATATGTGCAAAAGATACACAAATTTATACAGATCCCAAGTATGAAATACAATATTTCATTGGCTTGGCATTTGTTTGATGGTTGCAGTGACCCAGGTGTCACAGTCTCCCATACTTTAGGAAATTTCGTCCTGAAATTTATTCGTAGGAGTCTATTTGTGACTTTGTGTCAAATAACCATTAGAGATATGTAAGGCATAATCCTGTCATTTCCTTAACGGAAAATCTTCAGAAATGAAAATGAACAGACGGAGTCATTTTCCTCAACGAGTATTCTTCATAAACGGAAATGAAGGAATAAACAAACGGGGATTCATTTCCTCAACGGACAATCTTCAGAAACGTAAAATGAACTTACGGAGTCATTTTTTAACGGGTGCTTCATCAGAAATGGAAATGAAAATGATAGACAAACGGATATTCATTTCCTCAACGGACAATCTTCAGAAACGAAAAATGAACAAACGGAGTCATTTTCAACGGGTGCTTCCTCAGAAACGGAAATGAAGGAATAAACAAACGGGGATTCATTTCCTCAACGGACAATCTTCAGAAACGTAAAATGAACTTACGGAGTCATTTTTAACGGGTGCTTCATCATAAATGGAAATGAAAATGATAGACAAACGGATATTCATTTCCTCAACGGACAATCTTCAGAAACGAAAAATGAACAAACGGAGTCATTTTCAACGGGTGCTTCCTCAGAAACGGAAATGAAAAAGGATATTCAAACGGATATTCATTTCCTCAACGGACAAATCTTCAGAAACGAAAATGAACAAACGGAGTCATTTTCAACGGGTGCTTCCTCGGAAACGGAAATGAATAGGGCTAATTCTAGACACATGACAAAACTCGCTGTGGTTTCTGTGCACTACATTCCATAATTATGTATGCATCCATAATTACGTAATTCCTTGCATAGTCCGCACAGTTTGTCTTGTAATGTTTAGGGGAAGAAAAATCAAACCTGTGATGAGGGTGACTAGACTACCATAGGGTCCTTTTTAATTAGATCGACAAATGATCTTTTTAATTAGGCCACCAAGGAGTCCTTTCAGCTATATCATCACATGATGTTCCTAACCAGATTTTTGGATCAATCTGTTTAACTAGACCACTCAAGGGGTCTAATTATGGAGTAGTACTTTATAACCCAAGGGACTTAACTACCACGTAGAAGTCCATTAAGGATTTTAGATAACAAAAACTTGGATTACACCAAAAACAAAAAGGGAACACATAATCACATAGTTGTTTAACTTGGTTATTAATTTGTTATTAACTTGTTAGTGATTGAATATGGATATTCATGGTACAACAGGAAACTAGTCGCTGGACTTCAATGTCCTCTGGGATCTATCTGAAAAGATAGGATGATCTCCCAAAAATTTGACTTCTGATTTCAAAGAAACGTAATATTCGAATTAAGGAACAAAACAAATTTTAGGATTTACGGAAATATCCTTAAGTACCCTTATTAAGGATTTATAGTGGTACTTTGGGTATTCGTCTCGTGTTGTAACTTGCGCCTTGTACTTCGTTTCCTTAGAATAAACGGGTACTTAGGAATTTCGTGGAAACGCAAGAGATCATAGAATGGGAAAATTTTGGGGGTAGTTTGTTCTTCAAGGAATACGGTTCCTTGATTGTCGGTATTGTAAGGGATATGTTGTTTATACATGCAACCACATAAATACATTGCAATGTAAATAAAAGATTTATTTATAAACAATGATAACAACTGTTTCTTGGACCTTGACAACAAAAGAAAATAATACATAAGGATTTATTATTTCTAAACAGCGTTGTCTTCCATTTGGTCAGATGCTCATCCCTGTGCTGGATTTGCATTAGCAAGTTTTGGGCAATTTCTTCGGAAATGACCCATCTCGCCACAGTTGAAGCAAGAACCTGGTAGAAAACGACCTTGAGCAGGATTGTTGCCAGCTTGGTTTGGTGCAGCTGCAGCTGGGCAGACTCTTGCTGTATGGCCTATAAGTCCACAAGTTTGGCATTTGCGGCACTTTACATTGGCATGATGATGGAGGCTACATTGATTGCACAAGGGTGCAGTTCCATTGTATGGCTTCCTAGCAGGGGGTTGAGCTGGTTGGTTGGGGACGGCTTGATCATTGTGAGTAACCATGGCGAAGTTCTGAGAAGCCTTTCGCTTCTTTGACTTCTTAGGGGATCCAGTCTGTTCATCCATGGTCTTTGATTCCTCGATTGGGTTCGATTCCTCGACCGGTTTCTTGTCACCTTTTCGGAAAAGTTTACCTTTCCTGATCTTTGATTCAGTCAAGGTTGTAGATAGCTCAATGGCCTGTCTAACTGTAGTAGGGTTGCTACCAGTCACGATGTCTTGTATTGAGTCAGGGAGGCCATCAATGTACTTTTCGATTGCCTTATCCAAAGGCGTGACCATGTTTGGGCATAACAGGCTTAACTCCTCATAACGGTCCGTGTAGGCTCGATGCTCACCGCTATCTTGCGTAAGATTGTCAAATTCCCTTTCCAAGGCCCTGATCTCGTGACGAGGACAGAATTCCTTCATCATAAGGGCCCTAAGTTCAGCCCATGTCTGTGCTAGAGCAACTTCTGCACCACGATCTCTCATAACCCCGTTCCACCACGTAAGAGCCCTCTTCTGAAAACACTCGAGGCAAACTCGACCTTACGATTATCAGGACACTGCACGTGGCGGAAAGTATTCTCAATGCTCTCGAACCATTGAAGAAGCCCAGTCGCTCCCTCAGAACCACTATACTTGAGTGGTTTAGCCGAGTTAAAACTCTTGAAATTGCATGGACCATTGTTGTTGTTGTTGGCTTGGTTCCATTGAGCAAAGAGGTTTGGGAATTGAGCAGCCATTTGCTGCGCAATGATTTCTGCCAGTTCGGCAGTCGCTATCTGGCTTTCGCGTCGAGGAGGCATTCTAAAAGAGGAAACATGAAAGGAAACAAATGAAATGGCATTGGGTAAGAATAGGATGTTAAAATTACCGACCATAATCATGGTTGATGGTCATTTGTTTGAACCACGTAGCAAACAAACAACTCAAAGGCTGAATCAAAGCAAATAGATCCTCATAGTGTATCGCGAAGACATGCTCGCCTATAAGTGGACACTCACCCCAAGAGTTCCCAGGTAAGAGTGACTGGTCTGATTATGTGGATTTGTACGAACACTCTAGCCTTAGACAGAAAACTCAGGGTACAGGCACCCACTCTTCCAGTTTGCACGTGTTCACACTATTTAGGACCCAAAACTTTGACGAGATTTTGAAAACTCAAAGGGGTTCAAAACCATATAACAGAGGGTTCAAAACCTTACAATAGAGGGTTCAAAACCTAGTAATCAATCATCCTAGAACAGATGATTAGTTTTCAACGCGGTTTTGAAATTTATGTTCTTGTTGTGGTCGTCGCCTAAGGATAGGTGACGGTATTGTTTTATGACTAAACGCAAGTAAACTCGCGTTAGGGTCCTAAGAAGGTTATAGACTAGGTCAAAGCATTACTAATAACCTAATTCCCTATAACCATTGGCTCTGATACCAACTTTTCTGTCACACCCCGACCACGTAGAACATACAAAACGTGGCGGAAACATCGGGGAGTGTTGTAACAGAATTAATTGTTTCAAGTCCATGGCAATTGAAGTTTCGTTTTATTAATCAAACATGAAAGTTTACATTGTTTTAAACAAGAACCAAAGAGTACATAACATAAATTAACTAGTTCTTGTCTCGTTTTAAGTCACTAAGGCACAGGTCCGCCTAAGTATGTCTTGATAAGTCCTATGCATCATCTCCTGAAAACACATGTGAAAATAGGTACGTCAGCATAAAAATGCCTGTGAGATACATAGGTTTAGTGAAAACAGAATTCATGACTTATGTTTGAGAAAATGTTTAGTCATGAACCTTGTAATTTGCTTTGTCTTGTAAATCATTTGAAAAACGATAAGATCAGATGATATGTATAAATAAGAGAATAATGTATGGTTAAATGAATAACCATGTAAAATGAGTTTGTATAAGATAAGTTTTCTGTAAATCAATGTCTTGTGAAAAGTATGTTATTTGTATAAAATGTTATATGTCTCAAATTGAAATGATTCAAATAACGCTACAATATGTAATACCATACAAACACTTATATATAGGAAGTACCAGCGGCGTATCCACCATGCTTGTATCATATTACACACGCCTCGTTACTTAAATCACTTACTCAAACCAAACCACCAAAATGTAATGTTTAACAATTGTAGAAATGTTTATGTATAGTCAAATGTCTATTATCAAATGTAAATCATGTCAACAGATACAACTGTTTCACAGGGCTCAATAGTTACAAACGGTTCATATAATCAAAGGGTTACGACGGTTCACATAGTCAAATGGTTACAACGGTTCAAAATGTAGTATAATGTGTTCATATGTTGAATGAGCATATGCAACAGAAATGCAATGTAAAACAATGTACTAAGTATTCACGTAATGGACATACATAGCATAAGTGTAATGTAAAACAATGTACTAAGTATGCACGTAATGGACATACATAGCATAAGTGTAATGTAAAACAATGTACTAAGTATGCATGTAATACATAGCATAAGTGTAATGTAAAACAATGTACTAAGTATGCATGTAATGGACATACATAGCATAAGTGTAATGTAAAACATGTACTATAAATGTACTAATAAACATAGCAAGTATATGATGTGAAAACAGGAAAGCATGAAAGTAACAAGTAGGCACATGTGTTTCACCCCAAAACAGTTTGAAAACAGTAAAAGAGGGGTCTATGTACTCACTTGAGATTGCTTAGAAGTCCTAAGATAACCACCAAGCAATGCTAGAGATCTCGGAATCAAACGGCACCTAATATAGGTAACTATGTTAATAAACCGGACCTAAATCGGAGGATTTAGATAGAATGAGGGTTTTTAAACCAAACGAGTATAGAGACTCGTGTCATATGGTTTAACAAAGCCTACATACTAAATGAAACCTAACATAAGTGCTTACGACCCATTACGACCCGTTTAGGTAGCTTATGCTACTTTAACGCGTCGTTCGCGTGAAACGCGTTCGGACCGCCTAACTAGTCCTATGACAAGTGTTATATGCCTAAACATGTTACATAATCAGTTATGTGACAAAAGTTTAGGTTACATATGCTTAATTACCAATTATACATGAAAAGGGTATTCTGGTAATTTACCTAAGGCATATAAACTACCTATCATACAACTACTCAAACGATGTGACCATAGGGTATAACCTCGGAAGGTTATTCCCTACCTACTATGGTTACCTAATGTATTTGGTCGGATCCTAATGATCGACCAAATGGGTCGGGTTCGAAGGTATAAGCGATTTATTAGATCGCTTACCCTTACGACCCTAGACAACGTGGTAATCACTAGGCATAGTCACAAAGGACTATAACCATCGTGATTACAATCACGTTGCGAAGTTCAAACGAACTTCGCAGTGACCATAAACCGGTCAACGCAGAAAGTCAAACAAATTTTGACTTTCAGACTTGAAAAGCAATAAAAGAACGAAAGAATACTTACGAATGGTCCCCGAATGCTAATCTCGATCCAAGTAACTCAGGTATGAAACAATGGTTTCAACTTAGAGCTTCTAAGATCAAAATTCTAGTGGGTTTTGCAATTGAAGGCAAGGGGTATTTATAGTGTTTCCCGAACCGTTAGGATCGTTTATCGGGAAACGTGCTTTGATCTTGGCGATACACTTGCACCCATGGTATTGTAATACCATGTGCACATCCAAAACCAGCCCATAGATTTCCCAAAACCATGTGCAACAAATGGAACGGACCAGATTCGATGTTTCTGCACATTCTGCTGTCTGGGGGTCTGACGCGGGCCGCGTAAAGGATAGGCCTGGTTTTACGCGGGCCGCCTGGCCATCTATTACAGAATTGCAGTTTTGGTCCCTGAACTTGAGAAACATGCATTTTGAGGTGTTTTTGACACGTTTAAGCCCCGTTAACCTCATTTAAAGGCTCTAAAATGATGTTAAAGTATTGGGAACTCAAAACATGCTCAAAAATATCTCGGATGTCGGTTCGTTTGGCCGTACGATTACGATGTTCGCTTAATTACGACGGAATGCGCATAAGCGCGAAAAACGATCCAAATGACGCGACGAATGGATTTTTCTTATGCCAAACACTAAAATAAAATGTTTTAGTGCTTACATAAATTTTTGGATGTCCGGATGTATTCAGAACGTAAGTTATGCGCGAAAATGCAAACTTGTGCAATTTTTGACGCTTTTAGTCCCTGAATGACCCAAAAGTTTATTTTAGCACACTGAACCCCTCAAAGCCTATTTCTAAACTATATAAAGGATATTTAAGGTGTGTTTAACTTATGGTCATGTTCCGGAATATTTTTCGCATTAAACTGATTACGTTTACGCACCAGTTTGCGTATAACTCTCTAGAAAGCGATATAGAGTTTGAAATTGAACAAGAATTGATATGTGCAAAAGATACACAAATTTATACAGATACCAAGTATGAAATACAATATTTCATTGGCTTGGCATTTGTTTGATGGTTGCAGTGACCCAGGTGTCACACTACTTGCTATGCATTTCATTGGTTATACATAATACATGTTACACATGACATTAAACATGGTTTATGCATAAACATTTTGACGTTAAACATGACATTTTGTTGGGTAATGATAAGTGACTTATGTAATGGGGCTATGTGCTATACGATAAAAGCATGGTGGATACGCCGCTGGTACTTCCTATATATAAGTGCTTTTATTGTATTACTCATTGTTGCGTTATCTAAGCCACTTGACAAAGACATAAAACATTTTTAAAAGGACACGATATTTTTATACAAAGTACATATTTTATACAATTCACTTTTACTTGGTTATTTATTTAACCATGCATATTTCTTTTATATCATTTGATTTTCATCTCGATTTTCACATGATTTTATAAAAGAAAACATTTTACAAGGTTCATGACTATTTTTGTTAAACACTTCTTTTAAACTACAAGTCATGAATCCTGCATAAACAAAACCTATGTATCTCACAGGCATTTTTATGCTGACGTACCTATTTTTACATGTGTTTCAGGTGCTGATGCATGATGATGTTTGTGCTACACTTAGGCAAACTCGGGCCTTAGTGACTTAAAAGACAGTTATTTATGTTATATTTAGTTTGAACTCGAAAACAATGTAAACTTAATTCAATAATACATAACTTTAATTACCATGGTTGTTGAAACAATAATTCTGTCGCCTCACTCCCCGGCGTTTCCGCCGCGGTTTGTTGTTTTACGCGGTCGGGGTGTGACATACAAGATATAATGCTTACATTTAGGTGGAATTATAAATCGAGGTGAAGAATTATAACAAGAAACAAAATATAATCAGATAATCAACCATAAAATGTCAGACTTCTGCCAAATAAACTTTCATGCCAATGAAGATACAGTCAACGAATATCACTAAAAAGGTGCCTACATGATAACGTGACAAGAAGAAAAGAAAGATACATCTTCAGCAAGTTTATTTGTTATTTCTAAGTATAAATGCATTGTTTGTATTCTTAACAACAAATAGGGGGTGACTGTTAGGAAACTTTATTGTATTTGTTGTTAAAAATAGTTTAAGTTACTTAGAAATAATTCCGTCAACACGAACCGACAGACGAACCGTCCCAGAAGCACTAAATATGAAGACCGAGAAAGAAAGAAAAATAAAGCTTCTAAATTCTTTGATTAAAGATCACGACAAGGTTACAAGACTTCAAAATGTTAGCGAGACATTATGGAGTTTACAAGATACAAAGTCAAAGAATTATGTTAATAAGATAATATATCTTATTAACACATAATATCTTTCTATGAAAATGCTTTTATAAAAGAAAAAGGAATCTTTTTCTTTTGTAAAAGAAATCACCAGAAAAGGAATATTTCCTTTAGAAAAACAAATCATCAGAAAAGGAAAAGGAATCTTTTCCTTTTGATAAAACATTTCATAAGAAAGATATTTTAATATCTCATATGTGAATATTATTCACCAGAAAAGGAAGTGGACAAATTGGTAATAAAAGAAGATAGGCCACATGCAAATGGATTGGCACACAAACCAATATCCTATCAACCAATCACATTTGAGATAGGGTATAAAAAATCTCTATAAATACATAATTCCTACGAAGGAATTATGTGTGTCTTGTAAAGTTATATTTCAACATAGAGTTTTTCATGAGAGTTTGGCCCAGGGGGTGACATTTAGATTCGAGTTTATTCTCGGATCGACCCCTTCTTATTTGTTTAATTAGAATTAATCATTGAAGATATATCACTATCACTGTCTATATTTTTTCTTTGAATGTTTATATACTTCACAAACACCCGTCTCAACGAGAGAAGAAAGTTACACCATTCGAACAGGGCCGCCAAAGGGGACCAACACTTGTCATAGGACTAGTTAGACGGTCCGAATGCGTTTTACGCGAACGACGCGTTAAAGTAGCATAAGCTACCTTAATCGGTCGTAACGGGTCGTAAGCACTTAGGATAGATATCGTTTTAGAATGTAGGCTTTGTTAAACCATATTCCATGAGTTCCTATACTCATTTGGTTTACGAAACCTCATTCTATCCGATCTTCCGATTTAGGTCCGGCTTATTAACATAGTTACCTATATTAGGTGCCGTTTGATTCCGTGATTCCTCTAGCTTTGCTTGGTTGTTATTCAATACTTCTAAGCATCCTCAAGTGAGTACATAATCCCCTCTTTTACTGTTTTCAAATGTTTTGGGGTGAAACATTTATGCCTATTTGTTACTTTCATGATTTCAACTATATGATTACACATGCTTAGTACTTATTCTTTTGACAAATTAACCGATTATCTATGGTTTAAACACTAATTTTCAAAGATTATAAATTGTTGGATTGTACTTATTTTATACATTCACCAAGACGATTGGTAGTACGATATATCGCTATAGGACTAGACACCCCATTCCTGTTGTATGGAATGTCAGAAACCAAATTCTTATCCAAATAGGAATTGCCTTTGTGGTATTTCTATAGTCTCTAAGGTGTAGTTTGATAGACTAAGGTTTGAATGAATTCTAAATCACATTTTCTTTTGTATATTTTGATATACTTCTAAAGTATAGTTTGATATGCTCCCATATGTGATATTATTTACCAAAGTATATTTGATATACTATGTACAAAAAAAACCAACATATATTTTAATTGGCCTTATTATTTACTAAAACATAGATGATATGTTATTTTCGAAACCAAAACATAGCTGATATGTTATTTTCAAACCAAGACATAGTTGATATGTTACTTTCAAAACCTAAGCATGGTCTGATATGTTATTTACAAAATCAAAGTATAAATTGATTATACATGAACATTTTACATTGGTGGTTTGTTTGGGTAAATGATTTAAATAACGAGGCATGTGTAACATGATAAAAGCATGGTGGATACGCCGCTGGTACTTCCTATATATAAATGCTTTTATGATATTACATATCGTAGCATTATTTAAACCATTTCAATTTTGACATATTACATTTTACTCAATCATCATATCTTTACGAAACATTGTTTTACAAACAGAATATTTTATACAAACTCATTTTTACTTGATTATTTATTTAATCATGCATTGTTCTTTTATATCATCTATTTTCTTATCACTGATTGTATGATTTATAAAAGAAAATATTTTAAGGTTCATGACTATTTTTGTTAAACATTTTTCTTTAAACTTACAAGTCATGAATCCTATTTAAATAAAACCTATGTATCTCACAGGCATTTTTATGCTGACGTACCTATTTTTACATATGTTTCAGGTGCTGCTATGTGATGATTATTGATACATGCTATACATAGGATGGACTCATGCCTTAGCAACTTTAAAACTGGAAAGACAATATTTGTATTTATCTGATTTGTAATAAAATAATGAGTTCAATAATTCAATAAAACGAAACTATTTGATCCATGGTTGTGAAACAATGATTCTGTTACGACACTCCCAAACGTTTCCGCCATGATTTGTTGTTTTACGTGGTCGGGGTGTGACAGAAAAGTTGGTATCAGAGCCAATGGTTATAGGGAATTAGGTTATTAGTAATGCTTTGACCTAGACTATAACCTTCCTAGGACCCTAACACAAGTTT
>JARYGA010008493.1:0-101784 GCA_030545235.1 Helianthus tuberosus
TCTACTGGAACAAGTGTGGATATTTCCTTTGCATTTCTGATTCAAGCTCCCATGTGTATTCTGATCCTCTTTTGGAGTCTCATTTTACTTTGACCAGAACTAATCTCTTGTGCTTGAGGTTCTTGACTTTCCTGTCTTCAATCTGTAGAGGTTTCTCTACAAACTTAAGTTGTTCATTTACCTCTATATCCTTAAGAGGTACTACCAGTGATTCGTCAGCTAAGCATTTCTTGAGATTGCATACATGAAATACATCATGTATTCCTGCCATTTCCTCTGGCCGTTGTAGCTAATAGGCTACAGGTCCTATTCTTCTAATAATCTCAAAAGGTCCAACGTACCTGGGACTTAGCTTTCCCCTTTTGATGAATCTTACCACTCCTTTCCAAGGAGAGACTTTTAATAACACTTTATCTCCTACCTGAAATTCCAATGGCTTTCGTCTGTTATCTGCATAACTCTATTGTCGATCACGTGCTGCTTTCAGTCGTTCCTTGACTTGAATGATCTTGTCTGTTGTTTCTTGTACTATTTCAGGTCCAGATAGTTGCTTTTCTCCAATTTCTGCCCAACAGACTGGCGTTCGGCACTTTCATCCATAAAGTGCTTCGAATGGTGCAACATTGATACTTGTGTGATAACTATTATTATAAGAAAATTCTATCAATGGTAAATGATCGTCCCAATTACCTCCGAAATCAATTACACAAGCTCTAAGCATGTCCTCCATTGTCTGAATTGTCCTTTCGCTTTGTCCGTCCGTTTGATGATGATAAGCGGTGCTTAGATTCAACTTGATTCCCATTGCTTTTTGGAAACTTGTCCAAAAATGATAGGTAAAACGACTATCTCTGTCAGAAACAATTGATAAAGGAATTCCATGTAATGAAACTATTTCATTTACATATAATTTAGCTAATTGTTCCATACTAAAAATTTCTTTCATTGGTAGAAAATGAGCTGACTTAGTTAGCCAGTCTACAATCACCCAGATTGCATCATTACCTTTTCTTGTTTGGGTAATTTGGTAACAAAATCCATTGTTATCAATTCTCATTTCCAGACTGGCATTTCTAACTGTTGCAACAAACCTGAGGGTTTCTGATGTTCAGCTTTGACTTGTGAACAGGTTAAACATTTTGCAACATATGCTGCTATATCCTTTTTCATTCCTATCCACCATAAATTCTTTCTTAACTCCTGATACATCTTATCATTTCCAGGATGCATCGTATATTTAGATCTATGGGCTTCTTCTAATATACGGTGACGTAGGTTTCCTAATTTAGGTATCCACATCCTTTTCTTATGGAATCTCCAAATTCCATTTGTTCCTTGTTCTAATTCCTTAATCACTCCTTTTAACTTTTCAGTATCATCCTTGATTACTGATTCTTGTGCTTCTCTAATCTGATCATTTAAATCTACCTGTAGGTTTAACTTAACAGAACACACTCTTTTTGGTTTTTCATGATACTTTCGACTTAAAGCATCAGCTACTACGTTTGCCTTTCCTGCATGATACTGGATGTTGCAATCATAATCATTAAGTATCTCCATCCAGCGTCTTTGTCTCATATTCAATTCCTTTTGCCCAAAAACATACCTTAAACTCTTATGGTCGGTGAAAATTAGGGATGATCATATGCCACCGAATACCGATCCCATACCGATCCCGATCCCGAAATACCGATACCATGCACTTTTCGGTATCCCGATCGGTATCCACTTTTTGGCGTTTTCGGTATCAGTACGGTACGATATCGGTATAATACCGATACCGACCCTCAAAATACGGTATAATACCGATACCGTACCTTACCGATACCGAACCGACATGTTTCAGTATCGGTACCTAGTTTGGGTGAAATTCGGGATCGGTATTAGGCGGTATCGGTATCGGTTCGGTATCGGATACCGCTTTGCTCATCCCTACGGGGTGTATTTTAGGACATATTGGGATATTTTAATATATATTAGGGGCGTCGGAATATTTTGGAGGGTTGTTATATCCTCCACACCTTGGTTTAGAGCTCATCCTCGAGATCTACTGGAACAAGTGTGGATATTTCCTTTGCATTTCTGATTCAAGCTCCCATGTGTATTCTGATCCTCTTTTGGAGTCCCATTTTACTTTGACCAGAACTAATCTCTTGTGCTTGAGGTTCTTGACTTTCTTGTCTTCAATCTGTAGAGGTTTCTCTACAAACTTAAGTTGTTCATTTACCTCTATATCCTTAAGAGGTACTACCAGTGATTCGTCAGCTAAGCATTTCTTGAGATTGCATACATGAAATACATCATGTATTCCTGCCATTTCCTCTGGCAGTTGTAGCTGATAGGCTACAAGTCCTATTCTTCTAATAATCTCAAAAGGTCCAACGTACCTGGGACTTAGCTTTCCCCTTTTGATGAATCTTACCACTCCTTTCCAATGAGAGACTTTTAATAACACTTTATCTCCTACCTGAAATTCCAATGGCTTTCATCTGTTATCTGCATAACTCTTTTGTCGATCACGTGCTGCTTTCAGTCGTTCCTTGACTTGAATGATCTTGTCTGTTGTTTCTTGTACTATTTCAGGTCCAGATAGTTGCTTTTCTCAAATTTCTGCCCAACAGACTGGCGTTCGGCACTTTCGTCCATAAAGTGCTTCGAATGGTGCAACATTGATACTTGTGTGATAACTATTATTATAAGAAAATTCTATCAATGGTAAATGATCGTCCCAATTACCTCCGAAATCAATTACACAAGCTCTAAGCATGTCCTCCATTGTCTGAATTGTCATTTCACTTTGTCCGTCCGTTTGATGATGATAAGCGGTGCTTAGATTCAACTTGATTCCCATTGCTTTTTGGAAACTTGTCCAAAAATGAGAGGTAAAATGACTATCTCTGTCAGAAACAATTGATAAAGGAATTCCATGTAATGAAACTATTTCATTTACATATAATTTAGCTAATTGTTCCATACTAAAAATTTCTTTCATTGGTAGAAAATGAGCTGACTTAGTTAGCCTGTCTACAATCACCCAGATTGCATCATTACCTTTTCTTGTTTTGGGTAATTTGGTAACAAAATCCATTGTTATCAATTCTCATTTCCAGACTGGCATTTCTAACTGTTGCAACAAACCTGAGGGTTTCTGATGTTCAGCTTTGACTTGTGAACAGGTTAAACATTTTGCAACATATGCTGCTATATCCTTTTTCATTCCTATCCACCATAAATTCTTTCTTAACTCCTGATACATCTTATCATTTCCAGGATGCATCGTATATTTAGATCTATGGACTTCTTCTAATATACGGTGACGTAGGTTCCCTAATTTAGGTATCCACATCCTTTTCTTATGGAATCTCCAAATTCCATTTGTTCCTTGCTCTAATTCCTTAATCACTCCTTTTAACTTTTCAGTATCATCCTTGATTACTGATTCTTGTGCTTCTCTAATCTGATCATTTAAATCTACCTGTAGGTTTAACTTAACAGAACACACTCTTTTTGGTTTTTCATGATACTTTCGACTTAAAGCATCAGCTACTACGTTTGCCTTTCCTGCATGATACTGGATGTTGCAATCATAATCATTAAGTATCTCCATCCAGCGTCTTTGTCTCATATTCAATTCCTTTTGCCCAAAAACATACCTTAAACTCTTATGGTCGGTGAAAATGGTAAACTTACTACCGTATAGGTAATGTCTCCAAATTTTAAGGGCAAAAATTATAGCTCCTAATTCTAGATCATGGGTTGAATAATTCTCTTCATGATTCTTAAGTTGTCTAGAGGTGTAAGCTATAACCTTTTGACGTTGCATTAACACACATCCATAACCTAACTTAGAAGCGTCACAATAAACTATAAAGTTTTCGGTTCCTTCTGGTAACGCTAGTATGGGTGCGTTGGTTAATTTTTGCTTAAGGATTCTAAAGGCTTCCTCTTATGTTGGTCCCCATTCAAACTTAACAGATTTACAGGTCAGCTTAGTTAAGGGAATGGCTATTCTAGAAAAATCTCGAATAAATCTTCTATAATAACCGGCCAATCCTAAGAAACTTCTAACCTCGGTTGGTGACTCAGGGGTTTTCCATTTGGTAATCACCTTGATCTTTGTGGGATCCACATGAATTCCTTCATGATTGACTAAATGTCCAAGAAACTGTACCTGTTCTAACCAAAATTCACACTTCGAAAACTTAGCATAAAGTTTTTCTTTTCTCAATAAACTTAGAAGTGCGTGCAAATGCTTTGCATGTGCTTCTTTACTCTTAGAGTAAATGAGAATATCATCTATAAAGACAATTATGAATTTATCCAAATATGGCTTACATATTCGGTTCATCATGTCCATAAATGCAGTTGGGGCATTGGTTAAACCAAATGGCATGACAGTAAATTCATAATGGTCGTACCTTGTTCTAAAAGCGGTCTTAGGAATATCCTCTTCCTGTACCTTTAATTGATGATATCCTGATCGTAAATCGATTTTAGAGAAAAATCGAGCTCCTTGCAATTGATCGAATAAATCATCAATTCTCGGTAATGGATACCGATTCTTAATCGCGACTTTGTTCAATTCACGGTAGTCAATGCACATACGCATTGATCCGTCTTTCTTTTTAACGAATAAGATCGGTGCTCCCCATGGTGATGAGCTTGGTTGTATGAATCCTTTCTCCAACAATTCGTCTAACTGTTTCTTCAGTTCATGCATTTCTGCGGGTGCCAAATGATAAGGTGCTTTGGCAATTGGTGCTGTCCTTGGTATTTAGCGGATTCTGAATTCGACTTCTCTGTCTAGAGGTTGTCCTGGTAATTCTTCTGGAAATACATCTGAAAACTGGGATACTACTGGAATATCCTTTAGTTCTTTTCCTTTAATGTTAGTGATTATGGAAATCAAATACACTAATGATCCTTTTCTTATATAACTTGCTGTTTTCATCACAGAGATAAACTTTGTGGATCTAGAGGTTTTATTTCCTTTAATTGTGATCTTTTCACCTTTTGGTGAATTTACTTGGATTGACTTTTGATCACATAAAATACTGGCTTTATTGGTTATTAACCAATCCATTCCTAACACAACATCAAATCCTGCCAGATTCATTAGATAAAGGTTTGCAATAAACTTTTGATTTAAAATTTCTATTCTTGCTCCCTGCAAGATTTCAGAAATCTTAATGGTTTCTCCATTTGCTGTCTCTACTAGACATTCTTGTGGGAGTTTAGTTAATGGTTGGTTTAGAAGTTTGCAAAATGAAGTATTAATAAAACTTTGGTTCGCACCAGAGTCAAATAATACTTTAGCAAAAATGTCATTAACTAAAAACGTACCGGTGATCACATCCGGGATCATCTTTGCTTCTTCTGCAGTCAGAACAAATCTTGTTGTTCGTGGCTGGAGCTAGTTTTGGACAGTTTGGCTTGATGTGGCCTTGTTCTTCACAGTTGTAACATATCCTGTTGTTAGGTTTCTTCCTGCAATCTTCTTCTTTGTGTCCAGATATTTTGCAGAAGTTACAGTATATGGAGCATCTTCCAGAATGCTTCCTCTTGCAATACTTGCAATAAGGTGCAGAAGTAGAACCTACATTCTTCCCACGGTTAGAATTTCCAGAACGGAATTCTTGGGTAAGTTTCTGGGTTAGGTTCCTCCTCTGATCCTCTTCTCGTGTACGGACTAACTCATCTGTCAAGGTGTTTGCTAGTTCTACAGCTTCTTCTATGGTTTGAGGTCTAGCTGCCTTGACTACATGCCTTATCTCACTGATTAATCCCCACATATAGCGGGAGATTAATACTGGTTCAGGTGACGCAAGGGTTGGTACTATCCTAGCATATTCAAAGAATAAAGTAGTGTAACCATTACTATCCACCCCAGTTATCCTAAGGTTTAGGAACTTATTTGCTATCTGTTCCTTTTCATTGGGAGGGCATAATTTTCTTTCTACCATGTTTTTAAGTTCCTCCCATTCCATATTGTAAGTTCTATCACTTCCCCTAGACTGGAGGATAGTGTTCCTCCATTCTAAGGCTGAGTTCTTAAACATATTGGAAGCAAACATTATCTTAACCTCTTCCGTGCATTTGCTTATTCTTAAGACTGCCTCAGTCTTTTCTATCCAGCGTAGAGATGCAACGGCCCCTTCATTGCCCGAGAATTCCATTGGTTTACAAGACCAGAATTCTTTATAAGAACAACCATAAGACATGGTTCTTCTTCTTTTGGGAATGGGCACTTGAAGTATGGGTCCATTGTTCACGCTGTGTTCAGGTTCAGTTGGTCGCTTACTATCACGTTTACTTTTATTTTCTGCTTCCTTAACCGTTTTGATAATATATGGCATCGCATCTATTATCCCTTGTGCCACTATGTGTTGCATGGCACTGTTATCCACTTGGTTTCCATTATTGTTGTTGTTCGGGTTTTCGTTATCCAGGTTATTGTTACTCTAGTTATCATTATTCTGGTTTTCCTGGTTCACTTCGTTGTCCATCTGAATTTTAAACATTTACCAATTATTAATATCACAAAATAATATTTTAAGGCAAACAATCACACAACACACATATTGGTCAAAAGCGTCGAGAATTGCGACTTACTCTTTCTTATATAGCATGCGTCTAATACAAACAAAAACTGGAATTAAAATTACAACACTACTATGTATCATTAACCACAAAGTGGCCTATACTACAACATATATTATTATTATTACACATATATATTATATTATTTTTTTATTTTTTTTTCATACACACATATTGTATATATTATTATTATATTATTAATATTACTATCTCCACCACCACTTTATTGATATGGGTTCATCCAGAACTCTATATTACGCTCGTCGTACTTCCAAACGAGTCGTTCTCCGATCTGCCTCATCCTGTCACTGTTTTCTAAAATCTCTTCTCCGAAAGTTCGGAGCTCTTGCACATTTTCTGCACTCATTGGGGGTGCATGTGCTGGTACTGGGTCTGGGTATTGTGGCATGGGTTCTTCCTGAGGATATGGATTCTCTAAAATTTCCCTAATGTATTCATCATTATCATAGTAGGGATCTAGAGGGTCCAGACCTGGGTAGGCGGCTAGGTTTGGCATGGGTTCATCTGTTAGGTGGTAGCGTTGCACATAATCCCTATGATCATCGAACCACGGGTCGTAGTCTTGGTCTAAGGGATTGGGTGCTGGTACCCTAGGTATCTCCTCTGGGTTGAAATCATGCATTTGGATTTATGGGTTGTTTTCAATCTCCATTGGCTGCGTGGGAAACAAGGGTAATGGTTGAGGGGCTATAAGTTGCTCCAGGTTTGGGTCGGCAACTGGGGTGGCTAAGATATGGATGTTTCATATACCCCTATTAAGCATGTATTGGGTGTGGGCATCGGTTTCTCTTTTAGCGGCTGCTAGAACTCTCTGCTGTTGTAACTTTTTCATTCTTTTCCTATGCTCGTGTGCTCCCATACTAAACCATCCTCTCTTTTTTCTGAGGGAATGGCTCTTCAGACTGAGCCTTAAACACGAATATCCCATCTTCATTGTCAGCTGAATACCCAGAGATGGCAGGCTGTGAAGAGGTGCCTTCGCTTCTAGGTGAGCCGGATAACTGACGATAGGCGTCGGAGGGTCCTTGATCGCTCATACTATAAACTAACAAATAGTCAAATAACACACAACAATAAATACAGATATGCACGATTTCCGTAATTAATTTCCTAAAATTTTGAATAATATCATGGTTTCAGCAGAACACTTTTGTGGCTGAATCAGTGGCTTAGCTCTGATACCACCTTCTGTCACAAACCCCGTCCCCTATCTGTCCCGGGAACGGGCGGCCGCGATACCAGTTTTGGTGGTATCGGTGTTTATCATTTTGACAGCGGAAATTTCATCAGGACCGTAGTTAGGAAATATTTTATCAGAGTAAATACCATGCTTTTATAATATTAAACATATTGGGATAAAACCCAAATTTTCATTACAAACATTTTCATAGGGAAAATCCCTATTTTATTGAATAAAACATCTTCTTTTATTTAGGTAACTTTTATAGCCACTTTTTCCAAGCCTTCAGTGCTGTCCAGCTGGCTGCTAGTTGGCTTTCACATTTTATTACCTGAAACATGTTTAAAAACATTTTGTCAGTGGGAAATACTGGTGAGTGAATCCCAGTTTAATCAAGAAGAGTTTTATTTCTTAACAGTATTGAGAGCTATTACAATGTTTACATCTACACAATTACTCATTCAGTACTGTCAATCCTGACTGGTGGGTCATATTACACATTGGCTAACTCTTTATCCAATGGTAACGCGTTCCACTATTTGTATACAAAACCCCAACATACTGGCAGTAATTGAAGAATTACAAAGACTCAATCACTGCTTAATCACATTGTAAAATATTTAAGGTTTTGTAAAAACAGTTTACAAAAAGGAGATTACTCACATTGTTGTCTTATGGTTTCCTTTAAGGGTTTCCTGGTGATAATCTATTAATTACACAAATGTAAATGTGTTAGTATAATAACCCAATATTTACATTAGCAATACCCTCCCTGAGACGGCATTCCAATGACTATGTCGGGCAGAACCACGACAGCCATTACGGAACCCTGGATCAATCGGGCATCGTATCTAATACGTAACCGGGGTTATAATACTTACAACGGGGCAGAACTTCATTAATTAGGGGGGTATTATGCCTGGAAATTATGTTATCTATGCAGAAATTCGAGAGAGAAAGCGTGAAATGAGCGAGTTCGACTGAAGGCCCTTATTTATAGGTGACCTTTCACCTTCCCTCGCGGCCCTCGTAAGAGAAAGGAAAGGTCTACGCGGCCCGCGTAGTAGGGTAAGTAGGCCCTAGCTATGACTGTTTAGCACCATAACTTTGACATGAGCCCGACACGTGCCGGCACCGGGTGCAGCCCTGACTCCGAGCTGTCGCGCCCCGCGTAGACCCTGATGTGGTCTTACGCGGCCCGCGAGCGATGTTAAGACTTTGTTTTTTATTTAATTTTAATAGAAATAAAGGTATTCGGGGCCCGTTTTCGCATACGAGGTGTATTTTAGGACATATTGGGATATTTTAATATATATTAGGGGCATCGGAATATTTTGGAGGGTTGTTATAGACCGCGTTAAAACAACGAAACCACGGCGGAAACGTCGGGGAGTGTAGTAACAGAATCAATGTTTCATAACACATGGATTGAAGTTATGTTTTATTGAACTATTAAACGTTTAACATTGTCTTAAAGGAAAAACTTAACACAAACATATTGTCTATCATTATTATTAAGTCACTAAGGCCTCGTCCGATCCTATGTGAGCATCCATCCTAGTCAACATCAACATCATCAAACACCACCTGAAACATATGTGAAAATAAAGTCAGCATAAAAATGCCGGCGAGCACATAGGTTTTGTGAGTGTGTCAGATTCATGGCTTGTATACGTGTTGCAATACCTCGTATGACTACAAGAGTCGATAATTGAAAACCGTGTTTTGAAAAGTGTTTTGTATTGCAATATGATTAACCAACATAAAACAAGTTGGTTATAGTTTATAAAACCTCGTTGCCATGAATCTTGACCCAAAACATTTGTTTATGTAAACCAAACTGTAAATCGTTCTTGTAATAAAACTCGTTTGGTTTATATCATTTAGTAAACATCGATGCGTGTCATCGTTTGAGATCATTCGTTCAAGTGAACTAAATAACGCCATGGAATGTAATATGATAAAAGCACTTATATATAAGAAGTACCAGCGGTGTATCTACCATGCTTTTATCACATTACACCCATCCCGTTATCTAATCACATACCAAAACCAATTGTTCAATTGTACTTGTTTTCAAATCGTTCATGTTATCAAAACCAATCGTTCAAATTGTTCAACTCGTTCGTGTTATATACCATCGTTCAAGCGTTCGTGTTATAAACCATCGTTCAATCGTTTAAATCATTCTAATCATTCGTGTTTTAATTGTGAAAACTAACTTTTGGCCGCTCTCGTTGAATACATTTAAACCTGTGTTCTGACTCGTTCATTCGTATTAACAAACCACCAAAGGGTTAGTTAAAATTCATCAGGTTTTGTCGTTACCCACATTACCCCTATAACCATGGTGATAGTTCGATAACGAGATTTGTCAGATCCTATGGTAACATAACATACTACTGGTCAGATCGGCCAAAGCTAATGAATGTCATTCGTGTTATGTATTAATGCCCCAACAAGTTCGTTCACATTATTGAAATCGTTGTGTTTAATATAAACCATAGCATTTGTTTCGAAAACTCAAAAATCGTTTAGCACATATGAATCACCCCAAAACAATTGAAAGCAGTAAAACACGGGAACTATGTACTCACTTGAGATTTGCAAGTATCCTTGATTAAATGAACTAACAAGTTCGGGCAAATCAAGGAATTCAAGTGGCACCTAGTAATCAGATCACTATGTTAATAATCAACATCTAAATCGGGAGATCGGGTAGAATGAGGTCTTGTAAACCAAATGAGTGTTGGAACTCAAATGATATGGTTAATACAAGCCTACGTTCTGATTTGATACCTATCCTAAGTGCTTATGACCCGTTATGACCCGTTAAGGTAGTCTACGCTACTTTAACGCGTCATTTGCGCAAAAGCGCATTCGAATAGCCTAACTAGTCCTATGACAAGTATTATATGCCTAAACATGTTTAATATTGTTGCATAATCAGTTTATGTGTCAAAAATTTGGTTTCATAGGCTTAAATTCAAATTAGGCATGAAAAGGGCATTGTGGTCATTTTTCTAAGGAATATAAACTACCTATCATAACAACTAATTAAACAAAGTGACCATAAGGTATAACCTCAAAAGGTTATTCCCTATGCAACTATGGTCACAAAATATGTTAGGTCGGATCCTAATGATCAACCAAACGGGTCAGGTTCGAAAGTCTAAGCAGTTGTCGAGACATCTTAACTTACGACCCTAAATAAGCACAAAACTAAAAGTGACGAGTTAAACATGTTAAAACATGTTTAACTAAGTTAGAAAACTGATTTGATATCAAAACAAAGTGTTTTGATACCCGAAAATAGTTTCGTCGCAAAATGCACATAATCATGCATTTTGACCGAAACTTTGACTCGTCACTTCGACTAGTCAACGTGGTAATCAGTAGGTATAGTCACAAGGGACTATAACCATCGTGATTATGCTCACATTGCAAAGTTCAATTGAACTTTGACTTGACCAATTCGTGGTCAAAACCAAAAGTCAAACGGTAGTCAAACTGTTTGACTTTCATCTTGTAATTGCTGAAATAAATGAACTAGCCATGAAAGAACACTTACAAATGCTCTAAGGCTGAAAGATTAACTTGAAAACTTAGTTGGGAGGCCTCCTAAGCAGGTAGCAACTCCACTTTGAGTGTTAGAGAAGAAGAAATGATTATGAGCAATGAAATGAGCAGATTTTGGGGGTATTTATAGGATTTCTTGATGCATTGGATCATTGCCATGTGTATTATGTATTGCCCAAGCAAGTGTAGGATCAATACAAGTGTGTGGACAGAATTAAAACCTTGAAATCCATTGAAAATACCCACAAGATTGACAAATAATGACCAAAAACAAGTGCTGCAGCTGAAATAGAAGGTTTTGTCCAGATCAGCCTGTTGCGTCGTGGGACCAGGAGGTCCCTGGGCCGTCGCGTGGCGCGGCCCCCTACACCAGACTTTCAGAAATGTTCAGCTTTGGTCCCTGCACACACTTTAGTGCATTTTTGACGCGTTTAACCCTCGTGAACCCAATTCCAAGGCTCTAAAAGGATGATAAAGCATAGGGGACTTGAAATATGCTTGAAAATATCACAGATGTCGGTTCGTTTGGTCGTACGGTCGCGTTTTTCGGTTAATTACGACGAAACTCGAACGGACGCGAAAACGATCTAAATTAAGCGATGAATGGTATTTTTTTGCATTCCTATCACTATAATACAATATTTTAGTTATTACAAAATTTTTTTGATGTTCAGAAATGGTCAGAACGCAAGATATGCGCGTATATGCAAACTTACGCAGTTTTTTACGCTTTTAGTCTCTATGATCAGATAAGCGTATTTTCGCATACCGAACCCCTCAAAACTTATTTCTAAGCTATGTTAAGGGTATTTAGGGTATGTTTAACTTATGATCATGTTTCGGAGTGTACGTTGCTATACGAATCGGCAGACTTTTGTAGTTTGTCGCAAATAGTCCCTGTGATCGAATAAACTTGTTTTTTGACATACCAAACCCTTCAAAACTTATTTCTAAGTTATGTAAAGGTTATTTAAGGTATGTTAAGCTTATGTCACTGTTCCGTAGTGTTTGTCGCATTAAACTGATCACGTTTACGTAACAGTTTGCGTTTAACTTTCAAGAAAGCGATTTAGAGCTTGAAATCGAACTAGAATCAAAACATGAAACTGTCAAACAAAAATAAGCAAACATTGAGACCAAAACACATTGTTCCATTGATATTTGATATTTTTTTACATCATACAGTGTTTAAACAGCACAAATGTCACAGTCTCCCCTACTTTGGGAAATTTCGTCCCAAAATTTTAACTAGAGGAAACTTGTGAAAACAAATGTGGATATTTCGCTTTCATTTGGTCCTCACATTCCCAAGTAAAATCTGTGCCACGTTTGGACTCCCAGCGAACTTTGACTATTGGTGTTCGTTTGTTCTTTAGTCTTTTGACTTCACGGTCCATTATCTCCACTGTTTTCTCGACAAAGTGCATTGTGTCATCAATTTGGATTTCGTCGAGGGGAATATGGAGATCATATCGGCTAAACACTTTCGTAAATTGGACACGTGGAATGTTGGGTGAATATTCCCAAGTTCAGGAGGTAGCTCAAGTCGATAGGCAACCTTTCCGATTCTTTCAACAATCTTAAATGGTCCAACGTATCCTAGTGCAAGCTTTCCTTTATTTCTAAATCTCACCACTCCCTTCCAAGGGGATACCTTGAGTAGGACATGGTCTCCGACTTGAAATTCCAAGGGCTTGCGTCGTATATCCACATAACTCTTTTGACGGCTTCTAGCTGTCAGAAGATTATTGCGAATTTTCTTAACTTTGTATGTTGTTTCCAGAATGAGTTCAGGTCCAGTAAGCCGAGCTTCACCAACCTCATTTCAACAGACAGGTGAACGACATTTTCGACCGTATAAAGCTTCGAACGATGCCATATTGATGCTAGCGTGATAACTCTTGTTGTAAGAGAACTCGATCAACGATAGATGCGAATCACAATTACCACCAAAGTCTATCACCCATGCTCTAAGCATATCCTCCAGTGTTTGTATCGTCCTTTTGGATTGTCCATCCGTTTGGGGATGATAAGCAGTGCTTAGATTTAGTTAGGTTCCCATAGCAGATTGCATGGTCTTCCAAAAGTGAGATGAGAATCGAGCATCACGGTCAGATATGATATCCAAAGGAACATCATGTCGAGATACAATCTCATCAACATAGATCTTGGCAAGTTTATCAGCAGAAAGATCCTCGCAAATCGGTAAAAAGTGAGCTGACTTAGTAAGACGATCAATGACTACCCAAATGGCATCATGACCTCTAGATGTGCACGGTAACTTAGTGATGAGATCCATTGCAATGTTCTCCCACTTCCATACCGGTATCTCTGGTTGTACAAACAAACCAGATGGTCGTTGGTGTTCAGCCTTGACTTTGAGACAAGTTAGGCATTTAGATACATAAAAGGCAACATCCTTCTTCATACCAGGAGACCAGTACTGAGTACGAAGATCCTTGTACATTTTGTCAGCGCCAGGATGGATTGAATATCGAGACTTGTGAGATTCATCCATCACTAAAGTGCGAAGATCAACTTGTTTTGGAATCCACAAACGATCCTTGAAATAAAGTTACCCATTGTCTTTCGTTTCGAGCTTAAGCTCAAGTTGACGTGGTAATTCCTTACCCATCAAGTCTTGTGTAACACAAGTACGTTGAGCTTGAGAGACACGTGATTGGATATCGGATAGAATTCGAACACAATGAAGCTTGACTCGTTCCTTTCGACTTAGCGCATCAGCTACGACATTATCCTTACCGGGATGGTAGCGAATTTCGCAGTCGTAATCGTTCAAGAGTTCAACCCAGCCTCGTTGTCTAATGTTTAGCTCCTTCTGATTGAAAATGTGTTGGAGACTTTTGTGGTCTGTGAAAACCACACATTTCATGCCATAGAGATAGTGTCTCCAGACTTTGAGAGCAAAAACCACAGCGCCCAACTCAAGATCATGAGTTGTATAGTTCTTCTCGTGAATTTTCAATTGTCTTGACGCATAAGCTATGACCTTACCTCGTTGCATGAGAACACAACAGAGGTCTAGATTCGATGCATCACAGTAGACAACGAAATCATCATTGCCATCAGGTAAAGATAAGACAGTGTTAGTGCAGTAATGTCTATCGCCTCCGTCAATTTAGATCGTAGCAGAAACTGAAGAAATCTAGACTTTATATTGTAATAAGTAGGGAAAAGGCAAGGTGGCATTTATTTAATTAATGAGAAATCTCATTAAAGCCCCTTGGCTTATAAATAGAACCCTTAGGGTTAGCTTTAGAAACTTTTGACTTCTTGACATTTGCCACTTTTGGAGATCTAGAGCTAGAGAGAGAAAGTCTAGAGAGAGAAAGTGACATCGTGATTCAGGTGCTTGTACGTTTTCAGATTTATCAATAGAATCACAGATTATATTACATCGTGTGTGTTCGGTCACGTTCGTGTACGGATTCCGCACGTTACACGAGTCGGTTTGCAATCGTTTCGGAATCGAAAAACGGTCCTACAAGTGGTATCAGAACAGGAGCTCGATTTCATGGATCATACACACTGATTGGCACAAGATCTCATCAGTTTCAGATCAAAATTCATCCAGATTTGTCAAATTTCTTCAATTTTCTATTTTCGACACTTTTAGACTAAAAATTGCAAAATTAACATGGCTTTTACGGTTAAAATTGGCTAATTTTTGGATATTATGTGCAAAAATCATTGATCTATAAGCCTACAAAATTTCAGATCTAAACTCCAAGTAATTTGTGAGAAATCAGGATTTTTCTGTCCGATTCACTGAAAATGTTCGTCATTGTTCTTGGTGATGTTCACCGATCGGATGGCAATCCGATCGGATGACCACCCGATCCGTTGTACATTGATTTGGTAAAACACATAAGTGTCAAATCTCGGATTGCGACCCGATCGGATCACCACCCGATCCATTGCAATTCATTAAAAGTTTGACTTTGTTGATTGTGACTCGATCGGATCACCATCCGATCCACAGCACTTTGTTAGTTCAAGTTTTAAAGTTTAAGTGTCGAGTGGCAATCCGAACGGATTGCTATCTGATTCTAGACATTTCATTTGTTTGTGATTCAGGTCAAAACGTCGGATCCCCACTCGATCGGATCACCACCCGATCCAAGACATATTGTCAATCATCGGATCGTCACTCGATCGGATCACCATCCGATCCAAGGCACACTGTCAAGCGTCGGATCCCCACTCGATCGGATCACCACCTGATCCAAGACATATTGTCAATCATCGGATCATCACTCGATCGGATCACCACCCGATCCAAGGCACACTGTCAAGCGTCGGAACCCCACTCGATCGGATCGCCACCCGATCCAAGACATATTGTCAATCATCGGATCGTCACTCGATCGGATCACCGTCTGATCCGCCGCCACCCGATCTTTGTTACTATTGACCATTGTTGACCTCACTCGATCGGATCCCCATCCGATTCTGTTGTTTGATATTTCTTTAAACTGATTGTGTTTGTTCATTTTCAGGTGCTTGTGATTCGAGTTGATAAACAAGAAACATCATGGGTGAAGAATTCTACAACACGTTTTACAAAGCTTTCACATCAGAATCGTCAGAAACTTCAACTTTTACACCTAAAACCATAACAAAAGTAATCAATGATAATATAAAACATGATAATTTCTATGGTACTAATTCAAAACCACCTAAACTTGACAATATAGAAGATTACACATGGTGGAAAGAGAGGTTTCTGAACTGGACAAAGGCATACGCTCATGAGAGCTGGTTTTGTTTAGAGTTTGGATATAGCCGACCGATAAACGACAAAAATAAAGAAATTTATCTCAATGATCTTTCAGATGAAGACAAACGAAAATTTTCATATGATGGTTCTTCAAAATCGGTTTGGGAGGCTTTGAGGGTTAAAGCCGAAGGGGGTAAACAGATCAAAAAGAATAAAATTGCTTTACTAAAAAAGGAATTTAATCTGTTTAACAGTTTAAAAGGAGAATCGGTGAGGCAAATGATTGAGCAATTTTGTCATTTAAAAATTGAGCTGGATAGGTTTGGAATAGTAAAAACTCGAGAGGAAATCATAGACAAAATTGTTGAAGCGTTACCATGAGCTGATCAGTGGCAAACGTTTGTTTTTATTTTGAAAAAATGGTGTTTTGTATGAAACAATTACTCTTGATGTGTTAATTGAAAAGATTGAAACTCATGAGCTTGAATTGCAGAAACAAAACAAGATGAGTAGATCTTCACATCAACAGAATGTCGGTCTTTACTACAAGGGCAGTGTACCTCAGGTGACTATAAATGAATCACCAAAGACGGCATTCAGTGTTGAAAAGTCAAAGGAATCTCAGAAAAGCTCATCAAGCTACAATACAGGATATCATTCATCTTCTGTAAAAGCAAATCCTGAAGAATCAAAAGAAATTCTTTGCAACATTGCTCTGAAGTTAAAGAATTCTCCTGCAATGAGCATCAAATCTGCTACGCAGCAAATGCGCTTGCTCGCATCTGTTCTGGAATCATATGAAGGTCTGGTAGCTGGTAAAATCGGAAATTCTGAATTAACCAAGGAAAACTACGACCAGATCGATCCGGAAGAGATGGAACTCATTGACATACGTTGGTGTTTGGCAAGCTGTATTCGAAGAGCACAAAGATACATGGAGATTACTGGTAAGCAGTCAATCGGTGGTCCATCAACGAAGCTGGGATTTGATAAATCCAAAGTGACCTGCTTCAAGTGCAAGCAAAAAGGTCATTTTAAAAGAGAATGCACCAATTCTGCAGTTGATGGAAATGAAAATTCATTCAAAGATGATTATTATCAGAAAGCAATATACCACCGCAGTAAAGAAAAGCTGCCAAATTTGAAACAGAATGAAAACAATACGAAAGAGAAATCTAGAGCATGTGCAGTTATTCAAGATGACGAAGGGTTTGATTGGAGCGAATTCCTTCCAGAAGATGATCTTGTTGATGACCGTCTCACAGCTCATGGTAAAACTATATCAAAGAGCAAACATCGTGCTTTTGTTGCTGAGATAAAGGAGAGAAGTCGAGAAGAAATTCTGAAAAAAAAGACTGAAAGAGAAAGATTCTTTTCAGGTTGTCGAATTGAGAAAATGCATGAAGAATATGAGGAAGCAAAGTACTACGGGAGATACGACAAGAAAAGAGACTACTATATCAACAAAAGTGGTGATCATGTCGTTCATCGAAAAGAAGTTGTTTTTGATGATGTTCTTGTAGTAATTCCTCTGTCTAGCGAGTACTATTCAAATGTTGCAAAAGATAAAAATTATTTGAAAAGGCTGGACAAGATAATTCGTGATGTGATGACCGTGAGTTTGAAAAAGAGGGATAAAGAAAGAATGAAAAAGAATGTTGAAGAATTAGTTTATGATTTGAAAAAGGTTGCTGAAAAGGAAAAGGTGGAAGATGAGAAAGAAGAAGAGAAGGTGATAAAAGAAGATGTTGAAGAAAAAGCTGTTACCGAAGAACAGCAGAATGAAGAAGTTCTGAAGAAGAAAGGAGAAGATGATTGAAGTTTGAAAGCTTGGTTGAAGAGGATGATTTTGTTGTTGGTAAGGATCAGAAGAAAGAAGAAGCCGATCAGATAGAGACAACAGAAAAAGCCGTGGTGCCAATCACTGAGGTAACAACTGATTCTGAAGTCTTAACCAAAAATGTTAAACAGTGCAAGAAATGCATGGAAACATGCAGTGCTTGTACTAAAAAAGACGAAAAGTTCAAAACAAGAGATCTAGAATTTACTAAAATCGAAAATGTTTTCAAAGAAAAATGCAAAGAAATGCTAGAAAATGAAAAAGTTTTGAAAAATAATGATGAAAAACTAACACGAAAATGTGAAAGTTTAGAAAAAGAAAATGAGATTTTGAAAGAAAAAGTTTCAAAAATGAATGAAGAATGTTTGCACAAAGAAAATGATTTTCAAGAAATGAAGAAAGAGTATGATTCAATAAAATTGGCTTACCACATTACAAAACAGTCATATGAAGATGTGAAGAGTCAAATGAAACTTGTTCAATCTAGATTGAGATACTGTTTTGAAACAACTGATACGCTTAAGCGACAATATTCAATAAAGCAACAAGTTGTCAATTCTTACATTGAGGATGTTGCTAAGCTAAAACGTCAAATAGCTGATTTAGAACAGGATAACAACAAGTTACATAGTTATCATGCATCATCATATGTTCTTGAAAGAATTTTCAACATAAAACCGGGTGATGATGATTCTGAGAAAAACAAAACGGGCATTGGCTCAGAGTATCATCAAGTTCCTCCACCGGAAAAGTTTGCATTTTATGATGATGAGAAAGTTGAAAAAGCTTTCAACATGGTTGATCAGTTGCCAGAAAACATTGACATAACCTATTCCAAATCTGATGATTCTAGTGATTCAGAGGTAGTAGGTAAGGTCGTTGAAAGTGTCTTGAAAGAAGAGTCGGTTGAAACAGGTAAATCTGAATCACAGGATGAAAATGAAGGCAGTTTTCATGAAGGTTGTCTGAAAAACTCAAAATCTGAGAAAAATACGAATGACGATTCAAAAGGATTGGTTTATACCATGAGTGGATCGGACAAATTATTCTCAGATCTTGAAGTTCCGATTCAGAATGTGATTTCAAAAAAAGATTGACAAAGTTTTCAAAATGATTGAAATTGAAAAGTCTGAAATTCCAAAGTTTGTTAGAAAGAGTCATAAAACTTTTTATAACAAACCTGGTTACAAAAAGAAAAACATGAAGGCTGGGTTGGGTTATAAGAAGAAACAGGATTGGAAAAGAAATGAAACGCCAAATTATCAAACAAAAATGAATTTTGTTCATAGAATAAGTTCCGAAGAAGAGAAAGAACTCCAATTTAGGCGACAGTCTAATGAAGAGTTCTATGCTCAAAAGAAACAACAACAACAACAGGTTAAAGATGTGTCCAAGAGAACATGCTTTAAGTGTGAACAAATTGGACATCTCAGTCGAAATTGTCCAAATCTTAAACCTGTTGGTGTTGAAACAAAAAAGAAGTCTGATGTTGTGAATCAGAAAACAACCAAGTTTGAATCAAAGCAAACTTGGAAGCCGAAAATGTCAAAGGCTGACTCACAACAAACATGGAAATCGGTGACACCCAGACTTAAACAACACAAAGTTGGAAAACAACGGTAGATGCAACAAAACCAAATCAGTTTTGGAAACCAAAAATTGTTGTTCAAAATCAAAATGTTCCAAATGAATCACATTTTTACAAAAGAAGTGCTTCGAAAGGACAAACTTGGGTTGAAAAGAAACAAAAGGTTCTTGAGAGTGATAATCAGAATGAAAATAGATTTGTGAAAAATGATAAAGATTTTCCAAAGTGGAATGAATCATATTGTGTTGAAATGCCTAAGGTCAAACAGACCTGGGCTAACTTGTTCAAGTAATTGAAAGCATTGAATGTGCAGGTGCTCAAAAAGTTTAAAAAATACAAAGATGAAGATAAGAGCAGCCTGGCACGAGGAGAGGAGGCTGCTGGTCCCTGCGTCTGAAATCAGGGAGTTTGTTCATTTTTTTGTACATAAATAAATCATAGTTCTAAAACCCTAAAAATTGAAAAATTTAAAAACCAAAAATATGATTTTATTTTGTCAAAAATTTGAAAAATAAAAAATATGTTTGTTTTTAAAATTTTCTCAAAAATAAAAAAATTTCAAAAATATGTTGTGTGAATACGCCGAAACCCTCACGGCTGAACAAACATGATTAATTTAACAAGATTGAAAAACGGTTTTCAAACTGTAAAATATCAATGTATTGTAAATCATGGGGGTACGTTATATTGTCTGCAAAACAGAGCATGAGATGCAGAAAATGGATGGCGAGACAAAACTATCATTATCAGGTTGTCAAATTTCCTTTAAGTGTTTTGAATTTTAGGGGGAGTAAGAAATTTTCAGAAAATCCAAAAACATTAGAAAATTTGAAAAAAGGCAAAAACATGATAAAATTCAAAAATGAGTTTTTTGTGAAAAAAGAGGAAATGATAGTACATCAGTAGACAATCACAGTACGCTAAAGAATTGGAAAGTTAAAATGTGATAAACGGTCTCACTGATGATATGCCAGTAGGTTTTTACACGCTTAGTAGATTGTTTTCGAGATATAAACCTAAATATCAAATACTTACTTATCTCGTGGGGAACATCTCTCGGATATATGGGTAACCCCCAAAATCTTGTTTGAGAGATTGCCTGATTCTGAGATACTAGGTCTTTATACTGTTTGATATCTGTGGTATTATACCTGGTCTTCTGATATTGCGGAAGCAATGGCCTAGACCTCGTATAATACTTTACGCGCTTTAAAAGCTTATCCTCTGCACAAAAATTGAAAAATATCGAAAGATATGAATCAATTGCAGTTGAAGAAAAGATTCCCTAAAGGGAACACACCTAAAGTCGAGCCTTCATCTCTTTGACTAAACGGAAGTTCATACCTGAGCTCTCAAGGTCTTGCACTAACCCAGAGAACAGATATCAAATTGGTATACTCACCTGTAAGACTGAATCTAGGGAATTTTGATACAGGAGTATATTCTGAGGTGGGACACACGAGTAAGTTAAGTCCTTAAAACACTAAATCAGTATCTCGAATCGATTGAACTTTGTGTGAAAATTTAAGTGGATCAGTATACTGACAATCTAAGTGAATTGTTTAGAACTTAAAGTGTTAAAAGCTCAACGGTGCTAGTGATTTGTCATAAACTGATATGATCCTCTGAGGCAAACTAAAACAAAAATATTGTCTGTAAATATGTTTGTAAATATTTCTTTACTGCTTTATGTTTCAGAAAAATACAAAAAGATTTTGATTTCAACTTAAGTTTCGACAACCGATATCTGAATGCTGAGTTTCAAAATCTAAGTATGCTGATTGTGTTTCTGAAAATAAACAAGTTCATTAACTTGAAACTTGAAAGTTTTCAAATCAAAATCAAAAACAGTTTGTGAAATCTCCAAGGTCATTAAGTTGGACTTGGATGATAATTCGTGAGGATTTTGGATTCTTAAATTGTGAAAAACTGTTGTAAAGAGCTAGGTTTCGATATTGGTTGCTTAATCCGTCAAATATTTAAAGCAACTTGATAGGGGAAGTAAGTCAAGTATTCCTGGATATATTCATATTATTAAATTTTAGAGCCAGGATCTTGATTAAAAGTTTTTGAGAGCCAGGTCATTATTCCTGGAAAACCGAAAACGCTTTCACTGTCGAAATATTTTAGCTTATGCTGAGAGAGCCTGGGTTTTCAATCCTGGAAGTTCAAAATGTTTTACTTATAAATGTTTGAGAATTGCAAATGCTATACCAGATTACGATCCCGATAGCCGAGTCTAAGGGGGAGTCTGAAAACGAGCTCGATGCAAGGGGGAGCTTGTAACTGGAAAGCCAGGTGTCAATCCCAAAAGCACGGAAGCTTGAGGAAAGGGGGAGCCTTAAGAGTTTACTGAAAGGGGGAGCTGAAGCTGAAGACAGATCCCCGGGGATTCTATTCGAGCAGGAGGGAGTCTATGTTGCTGAAGATGTGATAAAGCTTCAAGAAGACTCAGAGAGAGAGAGAGAGAAAAGACAAGACGCTGTGAGATTGACTGCGGCAATATCCAAGGGGGAGTCTGTTAGTGCAGTAATGTCTATCGCCTCCATCAATTTAGATCGTAGCAAAAACTGAAGAAATCTAGACTTTATATTGTAATAAGTAGGGAAAAGGCAAGGTGACATTTATGTAATTAATGAGAAATCTCATTAAAGCCCCTTGGCCTATAAATAGAACCCTTAGGGTTAGCTTTAGAAACTTTTGACTTCTTGACATTTGCCACTTTTGGAGATCTAGAGCTAGAGAGAGAAAGTGACATCGTGATTCAGGTGCTTGTACGTTTTCAGATTTATCAATAGAATCACAGATTATATTACATCATGTGTGTTCGGTCAAGTTCGTGTACGGATTCCGCACGTCACACGAGTCGGTTTGCAATCGTTTCGGAATCGAAAAACGGTCCTACAGACAAGAGCATCACAGAGTTTCTGTTTTAGTGTTTGGAAAGCTTCCTCTTGTTTGGGTCCCCACTCAAAAGGCTTATTCTTCTGAGTCAAAGAAGTGAGGGGAATCGCGATCTTGGAGAAGTTCGCAATAAATCGACGATAGTATCCAGCGAGACCAAGGAAAGAGCGAACTTCTGTGGGTGTAGTAGGTGTATTCCAATCCTTAATCGCAGTGATTTTGAAAGGATCCACATGAATACCCTGCTCGTTGACAATATGGCCCAAAAACTGAACTTCCTTAAGCCAAAATTCACACTTGGAGAATTTGGCAAAAAGTTGTTCCTTTTTAAGGAGTTCCATTGTCAAACGAAGGTGTTGTTCGTGATTGGCTCGAGATTTAGAATAAATAAGAATATCGTTAATGAACACAATGATGAACTTATCTAAATAAGGCTTACAAACCCTATTCATTAAGTCCATGAAAACAGCTGGGGCATTCGTCAAACCAAAAGGGATGACAATGAACTCGTAGTGACCATATCGTGTGCGGAAAGCAGTTTTGGGAATATCTTATTCGAGTACACGAAACTGATGATACCCAGAACACAGATCGATCTTTGAAAAACATGTAGCACCTTGCAGCTGATCAAAGAGATCATAAATTTGTGGTAGGGGATATCGATTCTTGATGGTGAGCTTATTGAGCTCACGGTAATCGATACACATGCGGAAAGATCCATCTTTCTTTTTCACAAATAAGACTGGAGTGCCCCAAGGTGAATAACTCGGATAGATGAATCTTTTGTCAGATAACTCTTGAAGCTGTTTTGATAATTCTTGCATCTCAGACGGTGCAAGACGATAAGGTGCTTTAGCAATCGGGTTGGCATTAGGTACAGGATCAATATGAAATTCGACTTGACGAACTGGAGGTAAACCAGGCAGTTCATCAGGAAACACATCTGGATAATCTCGAACAATCAGAATATCTTGAATACTTTTGCTTTTGCCTTTCTCCTCTACGACATGTGCCAGAAAGGCCACATAACCCTTTCGTAGGTATTTTTGGGCTTTAGTACACGACATGAGTTTCAAACCATTCGAAGGTTTCTCGCCACGAACTTCTGGAACTTCACCAGACGAAAGAGGAATACGAACGATCTTATCGAAACAAACTACCTCAGCATGGTACTTAGTTAACCAATCCATTCCTACGATAATGTCGAAACTCCCAAGTTGCATCGGTGTGAGGTCAATAGGAAAACGATGGTTATCGAGGTTCAATTGGCAATCACGAATGACGGAATCGGGTACAAGATGTTCACCAGTAGCAATCTCAACAGATAATGGCTTTCCTAGTTTAGTTCTAGGCATCGCAAGTAAAGGCTCAAATGCTAACGATACAAAACTTCTATCGGCACCAGAATCGAAAAGAACAGATGAATGTTGATGGTTAACAAGGAACGTACCGTTAACGACTTCATTATCAGCATGGGCCTCGTTAGCATTTATGTTGTATGCTCGTCCACGAGCGGGATTTGCATTGGCGTTCACATTTGCAAGCTTTGGACAGTTGTTCCTAAAGTGACCCATTTCTCCGCAGTTAAAACATTAACCAGGTGGGAATGGAGGTCTAGCAGCGTTTCCTTGTGCTTCTGCTGGGTTTTGAGCAGCTTGGTTAGGAACAACTCGACAAGTATTGGCCGTGTGGCCAAGTCTACCACATGAGGTGCACTGTCGACACACTAACTGAGCTGAATGGTGACCATTGCACCGATTACAGTATGGTGCAGTACCAGCATATGGCTTCCTCGCAGGAGGTTGCACTGGTTGGTTCTGAGTGTTCGGGTTAGGTGGTGCGGTAACAGCAAAGTTTTGGGAAGCCTTTCGCTTCCTCGACCTCTTCGATGACTCACCCTTTTTCTTGCCTTTACCCTTGTCTTGAGTGGTGTCGGCTGACTGTTTCTAATCACCCTTACGGGTTAGTTTTCCCTTCATGACTTGGGACTTAGTTAGGGTTGCAGCCAACTCGATGGCCTGACGAACAATGGTAGGGTTGCTACCAGTAACTATGTCTTGCACAGAGTCAGGAAAACCATCAATATACCTCTCAATCGCTTTCTCCAACGGGGTAGCCATAGTAGGATAGAGCAAACTCAACTCCTCATAACGATCCGTATACGCACGGTGTTCTCCCCCATCCTGTTTAAGATCATCAAACTCCCGTTCCAATGCCCTTATTTCGTGACGGGGGCCGAACTCTCTCATCATGAGAGCCCGAAGTTCTTCCCATGTCTATGCCATTGCAACATCGACACCCCTATCTCTCATCACTCTGTTCCACCATGTTAAAGCACGCTTCTCGAAAACACTACATGCGAACTCAACCTTTCGCTCATTTGGACACTGAACATGTCGGAAAGTTCTTTCTAGACTCTCGAACCATTGTAGGACCGCAGTTGCTCCTTGAGACCCAGAAAATTTCAGTGGTTTAGCCGAATTAAACATCTTAAAACTGCACTGAGCATTGTTATTGTTGTTATTGTTATTTGCTTGATTGATATGAGTAATTAGGTTCGGAATCACATCAGCAATCTGCTGAGCGACTAGGGCTGTGAGTGCAGCATCCTGTGTTTGATCGCGTCTAGGAGGCATATTCTAAAAAAAACAAGGAAACATGTGAAACGAGTGAGATTGACAATTGGATAAACAAAAGAGGTACTGAAAACATCGACGAAACATAAGGAAGGTGATCATTTGTTCGTTACCTCGAACAAACAAACGATTCACAGTGACTTATCAAAGTAAATGGGTCATAATAATGTATCACGAAGGCATGCTTTAGCCTATAAGTGGACACTCATCCCAAGAGTTCCTAGGTAAGAGTGACTGGTCCGATACTGCGGATTTATACGAACACTCTAGCCTTAGACAGAAAACTCGGGATACAGGCACCACCCTTCCAGATTGCACGTGTTCACATTATAAGACCCAAATTTTGACGAGATATTGAAAACTTTGAAGCATAAGAGACAAATGATTTGTTTTAGACTTTAAGCCTTCAAAGTTTGATTTTTCAAAACTGATTTTGAAATTTGTGTTCTTGTTGTGGTTGTCACCAAAAGATAGATGACGGTATTGTTTTAGAATCTAAACGCAAGTAAACTCGCGTTAGGGTCCTATGAAGGTTATAGTCTAGGTCAAAGCATTACTAATAACCTAATTCCCTAAAACCATCAACTCTGATACCAACTCTTCTGTCACACCCCGACCGCGTTAAAACAACGAAACAGCAGCGGAAACATCGGGGAGTGTCATAACAGAATCATTGTTTCATAACACATGCATTGAAGTTATGTTTTATTGAATTATTAAACGTTTAACATTGTCTTAAAGTAAAAACATAACACAAACTTATTGTTATCATTGTTATTAAGTCACTAAGGCCTCGTCCGATCCTATGTGAGCATGCATCCTAGTCATCATCAACTTCATCAAACACCACCTGAAACATGTGAAAATAAAGTCAACATAAAAATGCCGGCGAGCACATAGGTTTTGTGAGTGTGTCAGATTCATGGCTTGTATACATGTTGCAATACCTCGAACGACTACAAGAGTCGATAATTGAAAACCATGTTTTCAAAAGTGTTTTGTATTGCAATATGATTAACCAACTTAAAACAAGTTGGTTATAGTTTATAAAACCTCGTTGCCATGAATCATGACCCAAAACATTTGTTTATGTAAACCAAACTGTAAATCGTTTTTGTAATAAAACTCGTATGGTTTATATCATTTAGTAAACATTGTTAGTATATTACGTCTGTAGCTTCCGTCAGCATGTAGTCATATTTTGTATTCTGTGTTTATGTATATTGTCAGTATGTATGTATGTAGTTAGCATGACAACTCAGGAATAGGTTCTGTATGTGAAAGTGTTGTTTGGGACAAGTTCATCCGCACGCATGGCAATACGCACGTATGGTAATACGCACAGATGACTTATCCGCACGGATAAGTCATACGCGCGGATGGCCATACACACGGGTAAGCCATACGCACGGGTAGCCCACCCGCACGTACAACACTTGTTAGGTTCCTGAGTTTGTCTATAAATAGGAGGTCCGGTGCAACTTTGTTAAGACTTTTGACACGCACGGATAGTCTGTACTTCTACCGGATCTTGTAACTTTCAGAACACTGAATAGAACGAACAGACAACAGTTAAACGTTGAATTCTGTGTTGCACAAATCTGTGATTCGTCATAATGGATTCCGCACATTAAGACGAAATCGATTCATCTTGTTCCTACGATCAGATCCTGTATCAACGGGTCCCAACAAGTGGTATCAGAGCATCCATGGAGCTGAATCGAGATTAACAACACCGAATTCACCGGAATTCAAGCTTTATTCGCCGATCGAAGTCAAATTTCACCAGAGATTTGACTTCTGTTGCCGATTTGATTCAAATTTCACCGGAAATTTGACAGATTTCTTCTACATCTACTTAGTTTTTACATTTGTTCTTCATTCGTCACCATAAAATCAGAAAAACTTAAAATTGAGCAAGAATCGACGGTTAAAATTTGTTAAAATTGATATAAATTGATTCAATCATTCAAAGTATAATCCGACTTAGTTTCATAATCAGATTCAACCTAAAACTAGATCAAATTCATTGAAAATCATGTTTAGTTGTTCGTATTTGATGACGTCATTCACCCGTGCGGACAGCTGTCCTAACGGATTGGATTAGTTAGTTACTGAACGTTGTTTGCTGACATCATCATTGTTACACGCACGGATTACAACCCGTGCGGATAACCTGAAGAGTCAAAAGGTCAAAGTTACTCGTACGACCATCCGAGCGGATCATCATCCGTGCGGATAACATCTGTCATTCGTCCGGATAACTACTCGGACGGATCATCATTTGGTTCAAGTGTTTGAAAGTTTTAGAATTTGTAAAAATTGTCTAAGTGTTTGAAAATTGTTTCAGGTATTTGAAAATGGAAGAATTCATGAATCCCTTCAGTGAGATGTATGCTTTCGCGGGTAATTCCGGAGACGATACTTCCAACCATTCAAATGATAATCCGAACCTGAAGAAAACTTTATCCGATGCCCTAAGTGTTGAAAGCGCATATGGTACCTACAACAAACCACCAAAGCTAATGGCAATCGAAGAATATAATTGGTGGGCAAAAAGATTCGATGAATGGCTGAAAGCATTCGCATATCCGAGCTGGAAGAGCTTAAAGAACGGTTTTGTTGCAGAAAGACAAGATTGTGAGAATTTGTCAGAAACTGAAGACGTAGAGAACTTTGTAGCTGAACAAAAATGCATCGCCTTGATTCACCAGTCCGTAAGAGATGACATTATTTCACTCATTGAATACACAAACGCAAAAGATCTATGGGAAAAGTTACAAATAAAATGTGTAGGGAGTAAAGAAATAGTCAAAAACAAAAAAAAATTGCTAAGAAAAGAGTTTGACTTGTTTGGATGCTTAAAAAATGAATCTGTTTGTAAAATGATTGAAAGATTTGGGCACTTAAAGTTGGAATTGGCGAGGCACGGAATTCTCTATTCTCAAGAGGAGCTAGTTGACAAACTGTTCGATTCACTACCAGAAGAGATAGATTGGCAGTACTATGCATTGATGTTAAAGAATACAATCAAAGCTGAAGATCTGACTGTCGACTTGCTGATTGAAAGACTAGAGAGTCATGAATTGGAGATAAAGAAGACACACAAAGTAAATCATTCATCATACCAACAAAACATGGAGTTGTACTATCCAAAGAGTATGATTCCAAAGAATGTTTCTCCAAGAACTGCTTTCTCCGCTGAAAATTCAAATTCTTCAAGTAAAGAAAGTCCAAGATCAAACAATGGTTTTCATGGAGGTTTTTCATCCAATACTCAAAGTCAGGGATCTTCTTCAAGTCAACAACAATCTGTTCCAAAGAACGTGTTTTCATGCAACATTGCGGTAGATTTGAAGAATGCTCAGAATTTTGATGAGGAGTCGGCCAAACAGCAGATGATCTTTCTAGCATCTGTGTTAGAGTCGTATGAAGGGTTAGTAGCCGGGAAGATAGGTAATACCAATCTAACGAAAGAAGATTATGATTGGATTGACCCCGAGGAAATGGAGTTGATCGATATTCGTTGGGCTATGGCCAGTGCTGTTCGTAGAGCACAACGTTTCATGGAAATTACCGGCAGGAAGACAATTGGTGGTGCATCTACCAAGCTGGGGTTTGATAAATCCAAGGTGACGTGCTTCAAATGTAAGCAGAAAGGTCACTTCAAACGAGAATGCAGAAATGCATATGCTGATGAGTCAGAGAACCCTTTCAGAGATGATTATTACAAGAGAGCAATTTATCACCAGAATAAATCTGAGCCGCCTAGATTGAAGCAGGTTGAAGACAACAAAGAAAAATCTAGAGCTCTTGCTGTGATTCATGATGATGAAGGGTTTGATTGGAGCGAACTGCTACCAGAGGAAGATGCGGTGGGTTATGCATTCGTGACGAAGATTATTCCTTTTAAAGATAATAGAACTGAAGAAGAAAAGATCGTCAACCGAAGAATGAAAGCCCAAACCTGAATGAGCAGAATTTATAACACATACAGAGAAGCTAAAAGAGCAAAAAGGTGGGATGCCGACAGAGAATGTTACCTTGATCCACAAGGAAACATTGCAGTTGACCCAGATTCCATTAGTGTTGATGCTCTCACTCAACAATTTGCCGAGGAAGAAGAAGCTAGACAAAGATAATGGTGGGGAGGTGGTGATGAGAAACAAGTAGAGAAAGAAGAAAAAGTCAAAGAAGTAGAACAGAAGCCAAAGTCAAAGAATGCTGATGATGGGATCATTGATACATCACAAGAGTTAACGGCTGAAAACTTGAAGAAGATGGCTGAAAAAGTTCTTGCAGCAAAACAACTTGAGGTAGTTTCTAGTTCTGGAACTGAGTCCAAAAACAAGGTCAGTTCAAATGGTACACTTGAGTCAGGTAAGAAAGATAAATCTGAAAATGACTGCAAAAATTGCATGAAAGAGTGCAAAGTTTGTAGTACAATCACTTACTTCAGTGGTAAGAAGATTGAAGATTTGACTAGTAGAGTCAAAAGTGTTGAAAATCAAATCTTAAACCGTGACAAAATGCTGAAAGCTTCGAATGATAGATCAAAAGAATTAGCTGAGAAAATTGAAAATGATAAAAATGACATTGAAAGAATAAGAAAAGAAAACGAAAAGTTGATTCTTGAAAATCGTAAAATTTCTGAAAATTATGAGAAGCTAAAGCGAACGGTTAAAGATTCTGATGAGAGAAATGGTAAAACAACGAAAGAAAATCTTCAACTATCAGGGGTTCTTCGAGTAAAAGAAGAGTTAATCAACCAACAACTTGATGAAATTGCGAAATTGAAGCTTCAGTTTGAAGAAGCTAAGATTGAGAATGAGCGTATTAATCTGAAACTGAGCAGTTACAACTCTGCAAGCTTTGTTTTGCAACACATTGTTCCAAAACCCATTGGGAAAAACAAAGCTGGCGAAGATGTATACAGTGATGGAACTGGGGTGGGATTTCATCAAGTTCCGCCACCTGTTCTAAACAATTTTTCAAAGAAGCAATCAGGGTTGGTTAATGATGAAGTTGAAACAAATGATATAAAACTGCCAGAATCAATTGATGTAACATTTTCTTCATCATCATCCGATGACAGTGTACAAACTGAAATCATAAAAGGCATGGCTGAAGGTGTCTTGGATAGTGATTCGACTGAAGAGGAAGAATGTTTTTTGAACAATTACATTCCGAAACCAAAATCTAAAAACAACTTAGATGATGAGCCGGGTCTTGTGATGTACAAGATGTCTGGTTCTGATAAGTTGTATTTACACTTTGAGTTTCCTCTGGAGAATGTTAATGTGAACAAATTGAAAAATGTTTTCAAACTGGTTGAAATTGATTTGTCTGAAGTAGACGGTTTGAAACAGACAAAGAGACAAATGAATTTTGAGAAAGATAAAGCTTACTATAAGAAACCTGTTATTCCACCACGTTTTTCTAACAACAATCAAAATCAATGGTCGGGAGGATATCAGGGTGGTAAGAATTATCAGAAAAAGAATGTTCAGAACAAGAAGTTTGCTGTGAAAAAGGTGTTTGTGAACAGTTCAAGTTCACTTTCTGATGAGGAGTCTGAAATCTTTTTAAAATCAAACAAAGAGTTCTTTGAAAAGGAGGCCTCACAGCCTCAGTCTGAAGGCTCAAGTCGGGTAGTTGACACCCGAACATGCTTCAAACGTAATCAAGTTGGACATATTGCATGGAAGTGTACCAACTTGAAGCCTAAGACTGAAACTGTGAAGAATTCTATCAAGAGAGATGTTGTGAAAGGAAAGGCTCCATTGATTGTTGAGAAAAATGTTTTGAAAAATGAAAACACCAAGATCAAAACTGAACCTGTTAAGAATTTGACTCATAAAAATGATAAATTTTACCAACGGGTTGCATCACCTCAACAAACATGGAAGCCAAAAGTTGTTGAAAAGAAAGTAGATTCACCAAAGGTGTCTGAAACTGAGAAATCATCATCTTCTACCAAGAAAATGTATGTACCTTTGGAGTTTTATGAGAAACAAAAATCGACTTCTGAAAAGAAGTATGTGGTGAAGAAAAATCAACCAGCTAGTCAACCTCAAAAAGACGAATTTTTCTTATTCAAAGAGGTTGAAGTTGGGACTGCTGAAAACCTTAAAATGAATGATAAAAACTTTCCGCCACTTTACACTAAAACAACTCACCTTAATTTCAAGTTACCCGAGTCAAAAGAGGCTTGGGTAGCATCAAAATCTAATTGAATGCTTTTGATATGTGCAGGAGCTTCCGAGATCCGTTTCACGTTGGATTACGGATAGTGGAGCTTCTCGGCACATGACAGGAAAGACAGCGCTGCTGTATGATGTCAGAAATATCAATGGAGGTTATGTAGGGTTCGCGGGTAACCAAGGTGGTAGAATTGTTGGTGAAGGAACGTTATCCAATGGGATCGTCACGTTTGAAAGAGTTAACTACATTGCTGAGCTGGAAAATAATCTGCTAAGTATCTCGCAGATTTGTGACCGGATGTATACTACTCACTTCACAGACAAAGAGTGCTTGATTTTGAAACCAGGCTTTGTTATTCCTGAAGAATGGATTATCATGAGAGCTCCTAGAGTGAATGATCTGTATGTTCTAGACATGACTGTAGCAACTACAACAACGGGTCAAGCAAACTGTTTTGTTTCTAGACCAACGGAGAAAGAATCAAAGTTGTGGCATCGTAAGATGGGGCACATTCATCTTCGTAAAATGAATCATCTGGTGCATAATGATTTGGTTCTGGGAGTTCACATTAAAGGTTTCCATCTGGAAAAAGAGTGCATTAGTTGTATGAAAGGCAAGCAAAAGAAAAAGTCACACCCCAAAAAGCAAGTCAATTCAGTCTCAAGACCCTTGGAGAGACTTCACATGGATTTATTCGGTCCTGTGAATGTCAAAAGTATTACAGGAGAACTCTATTGTCTTGTGGTTACTGATGATTATTCCAGATTTTCATGGGTGTCATTCTTAAAGACAAAAGAAGAAACGTTTGACAGTTTGAGAGGGTTGTTCAGAAAGATTGAAAATTTGTACCAAAGGCGTCTCAGAAGAATTAGAAGTGATAATGGTACTGAGTTCAAGAACAACAAGATGGAAGAATATTGTGATGAAAGAGGTATCTTGCATGAGTTTAGTGCTCCGTACACTCCGCAACAGAATGGAGTCGCGGAACGTAAAAACAGGACGCTAATCGAAACGGCCAGAACAATGCTTGCTGATTCAAAATTACCGATAAATTTCTGGGCAGAAGCAGTTTCCGCCGCATGCTATACGCTCAACAGAGTTCTAACTGTCAAGAAATTCAACAAAACGTGCTTTGAATTGATCAATAACCGAAAACCGAATTTAAAGTATCTTGAACCTTTCGGTTCACCCTGTACGGTTCTAAAGCCTTTTGGAAAGTTTGGTCCGAAGAGTATTGAAGGAATATTCGTAGGTTATGCTAGTCCATTATGACGAGTCTTCGTTCCAAGTCTGAAGCGGATTATTGAAGCCCAAAATGTTGAATGTCAAGGTCATACAATGCCTCCACAGAATCCTGGCGACTCATGGCGTTTCAATTATGATACTTTGTGGGAGTCCTTCAACATGGAGGAAGAACCGTAGTTCTTTGATGAGTTGGATATTCTGAGAGAGTATGAAGATGAAAGGTTTCCAGCAGAAACTTATCGAAAACGACAAGCTTCAAATGATGATGAGGCGGGCCCAAGCAATGCTGGAGAACATGACGATTTTGAAAACGATGTTGCTCAAGAAAATCAGACGGTAGAGAATGACAATCAAGAATCTGAAAACAGACCAATATTTGATAATGATGATTCAGAATCTGAGGGGGAGCTGATCCAGTTTTCAAATCAAACTATTCCAGTCAGTGAACAAGTTGCTGATCAAAACGTCACAAATTTGGAAAGCGAAGTAGATGTTTCAGGCGAGGTGATGCCAAGAACGCTTTCTTATCATCCTGAGGAACTGATAATCGGAGAACTGCAATCAGGCGTCCGCACTCGAAGACAGCTTGATCAAGGGATTACATGTTTTTACACAAAAGTTGCTCCTTTACAAATTGAATTCTCATTAAGTTGTTTTATCTCGCAGATAGAACCAAGGACGTACAAAGAGGCACTTACTGAAGATTCGTGGGTAAATGCAATGCAAGAGGAGTTAAGCCAATTCAAGAAGTTAGGTGTATGGAAGCTAGTTGATTTGCCCGATGGTCACCGGAAGATTAATACCAAATGGGTGTTTAAATTCAAGAGGGATGATCGAGGTGTTATCATTCGAAACAAAGCTTGACTCGTTGTCCAAGGCTTTAGTCAGCAGGAGGGGATAGATTTCACCGAAGTATATGCCCCTGTCGCAAGACTTGAAGCAATCAGAATCTTCCTTGCATTCGCATCATGGAAAGGATTTAAAGTTTTTCAGTTAGATATGAAGTCGGCGTTTCTCTACGGCAAGGTGAAAGAGGAGGTTTATGTCGGACAGCCACCGGGCTTCACCGACCCAATTCACAAAGACAACGTTTATCTCCTTGACAAAGCGTTGTATGGCTTACATCAGGCCCCGAGAGCCTGGTATGAGACCTTGTCTCAACATTTGTTAGCCAACCACTTCACTCGAGGAAAGATAGACGCCACTCTTTTCACAAAAGAAGTCGACGGGCATCTTCTGATTGTCCAAATTTACGTGGACGACATAATTTCCGGGTCTACAAATGAACAACTCTGCAAAGATTTTGAACAAGTTATGAAGCAGAAGTTTGAAATGTCTTCAATGGGTGAGATGAAGTTCTTCTTGGGACTTCAAGTTGATCAACTTCCCGAGGGGACTTTCATACATCAAACAAAATACGTTCATGATGTTCTGGAGAAATTCAGGATGTCAAGAATGTCACCAATGTCCACCCCATTAGCGACGAATCATGGGATAAACCCTGATCTCAACGGAGAGAAGGTAGATGAAACATTGTATCGCTCCATGATCGGCTCGTTAATGTACTTGACGGCATCAAGACCGGATATTATGTACCCAACCTGCCTCGCAGCTTGATTTCAGTCAAATCCTAGAGCTTCGCACATGGTAATTGTGAAAAGGATTCTATGCTACCTGAAAGGAACTCCATCTCTGGGGTTGTGGTATCCAAAAGTTGGCGACTTCATGCTCGAAGGATACTCTGATTCTGATTTCGGATGCTGCAAAGTGAATGCTAAATCAACAACAGCGGGGTGCCAGTTTTTCGGACCACGATTGGTCACCTGGCAATGCAAGAAGCAGACCTCTGTAGCTTTATCCACTTGTGAAGCTGAATATGTATCTGCTAGCAGCTGCTGCTCTCAGATCTTGTGGATCCAACAACAAATGAGAGACTACGGTTTGCAATTTCTTAACTCCCCTATCTTTGTTGATAATGAGGCAGCAATTAACATAACAAAAAATCCTGTTCATCACGCTAAAACAAAACACATTGAAATTCGTCATCACTTCATCCGAGACTGTTTCGAGAAGAAGTTGATACGAATAGAAAAAATCCACACCGATGAACAAAAAGCTGACTTACATACCAAAGCTTTTGACAAAACTCGTTTTAAATATCTTTTGAAACTCAATGGTATGAAGTTACTATCGGATGCGGAGGAAATCGTTGGCGTTGATGAAGGTGCCACTGTAGATGATGTTGAAAAACAATCTGCAATGGTTTGTCGAATTTTTTACTTGTTTTGGTTTTTAGGGGGAGATAGTAGTTTTATTTTCAGAAAATACAAAAACAATAAAAAATTCGAAAAAGCAAAAAACATTAGAAAATTTCAAAAACCCAAAAACATGATAAAATTTCAAAAAGATTTTGTGTAAAAAGGGAAAATGATAGTACATCAGCTAGACGGTTACAGTACGCTAAAGAAATGGAAAGTTCAAATGCGTTAAACAGTCTCACTGATGATGTGTCGATAGGTTTTTGCACATTTAGTAAGTCTGTTCGAGATATAAACCTAAAATCTTACTTGCTTATTTCGTGGGGAACACTACTAGGATATATAGGTAACCCCTGAAATCTCGTTTGAAAGGTCTCATAATCTGATATACTAGGTCTTTATACTCAATGATGTATGGGGTATTATTCCGGGACTTCTGCTGAACGGTAGTTCTAACCTAGTCCCTGGATAATACTTTCTGCAAATGCTTGAAACATAGCATTAAACCCTCAGCATGCCGATGAAACAATAAAATTGATAGTCGCTGCTGTTGTAGCTAAAAGATCCTCTAAAGGGGACATTCTGAAAAGTCGAAGCTGATATCTCTCTGCGTATACGGAAGTATCGACCTGAGATCCCTCGGCCCTCGCATACCTAAATTATGTACAAATATCATTGTAGTATACTCACCTGTAAGACTGATTATTGGGATTCTGGATACGGGAGTATATTCAAGAGGTGGGACACACGTATAAGTTTAAGTCTCTAAAACACTAAAACAGTATCCTGAACAGATTGAAAAGTGTGTAAGAATTTAAGTGGATCAGCATATCGACAATCTAGGTGAATTGTTTAATGTTTGGCATGAAATCAAGCTTAATGGTACTTGTAACTTGTCGGAAGCTGATATGATTCCCTAACACGCTCACCAAAAATATGTTTGTAAATAGTTTACATTTACTGCTCTTATATTTCTGTTTTTCATTTCTAGTCTAATTGCTTCATTAAAAAACCCAAAAAGATTTTATTTCTGCTTTATTTTCTGACAAACCAAAGTGGAGAGTTGATCTTCGGATTCAAAAGTGATAGAAGGAGCAGGAAGTTTCTGGGATGGAAGATGAGTTTGGAGCTAATCATAACTAATCTGTAATTTGAAATGACAAACACAAGTTCATTAAGTTGATACTTGTAATTTTTCAGAAAAAATGATTGAACAGATATTCCAAAAGTCAGTATGTTTTGTTTCAGGTCAACCAAGGTCATTAAGTTGGACTTGGTCGACAAATTAAGTTCCTTGGGTCATTAATTTGAACCAAGCAACTTAAGTGGATTTCTAAAATCTGACAAAATTTGAGAAAAATCAATGTTTCCATTAAAAAGGTAAAGTGTGCCTCATTCGGATGTTCATCCGGACGGATAGCCATACGCACGGATGGCAATGCGCACGGGTGACCATACGCGTCTGTTGATAGTATAAATAGAAGGTCAAAGAGTCAGTCAAAGTTATCCGCACGTACAATACTCTTTCTCACTCGCACTTTGACTTTCTGATTTCGGAATTCTTTGCACGGATCTTTGTTTTCGTTGGATTACACAACATTTACAATGGCAAAGGTATGTTTTTCTAACTCAAATCTGCAATAATCCGTTGTTTGATAACTGTTCATCGCGTATCTTTTCTTTCGGAGCTTTAAATCTTAGATCTAGCCTGTGTTAGCTGGTTTTGTCATGAATAATTCATAGGGTTTTGTTCGGAATGATTAGATCTAGAGTTTTACCGGTTTAATTTGTGTTATAACATGTTAAAATCTTGTAGATCTGATGTTTGGACGGTACGTTGTGTCGGCTAGGTTTTTGAGAAATTAACCTGTGAATAGGAAGTTTTAGACATCATTGAACATAGGGTTTTGATCGCGTTGACATCCTCTGTATAGATCTGTGTTCAATTTTAGGATTTGCCTTAGAAATTTTTTTGATGTTCATAGACTGTTCTTCATCTGTGACTTGTATCCGCACGCATAACTTGTGCGCACGGATGGCAATCCGTGGCAATGTCATGTTGTACGCACGGACAGCAATCCGTGGCAATGTCATGTTGCACGCACGGATAGCAATCCGGGGCAATGACATGTTGTACGCGCGGATGGCAATTCATTGGAATGTTAGGTTGTACGCACGGATGGCAATACGGGGCATAGACAAGTTGTCCGCACGGATAACTTATCCGCACGGAGAACTCATCCGCACGGATAAGTCATACGTACGGATAACCTTTTAATTGTCAAACCATACAAAAAGTTTTTTTTTCTTTGTCAGAATATTTTGAGATCCCAAAATTATTTCTTAAATGAATAAAATTTCTGCAGGATTGGGATAAATCTCATAATATTTATTGTGTATTGGATGAAATGTATACCGAAAACACAATAGTTCAAGATGTTGCGAAATTCTTAAGAGAAAGCAGAATCTCTAAGGCTTTAACTGATAAGATAGTAGCTTATGAATCTCATGTGAAACGATTTTGGAGTGCTGCAAGATACGAAGAGAGTGATAAAACCATTTATTCTGCTGTATCAAAGAAGGATGAGAATGGAAGAGATATAGATTTGGAGATGAAAGTGACAGTTGGTGTTATAAGGAGTGTGTTGAATTTAGGAGACAATGATAGTGACCCAACCATAGTTTCTGAACGTCTTGTTAAAGGATTATGGTGTAGAATGGGTTTTGTTGGTAGTATAAATGGAAGAATGCAGAAGACAAGTTTCAGTCACGCTTATAAATTCATGGCTCATTGTGTTATTCATGCATTGTCACACAAAAAGGGTGGATATGATGAAACTCAAGATTATATCATGAACATCATTGCTTGTCTTGTACTGAACAGACCGTACAATATATCTCAAGTAATTTTTGATCACATGTCTGAGAATGTAAAGGATGGAAGCATGAGGTTCCTTATGTATCCTAGGTTTGTCCAGATGTTGATAGATGATCAGTTTGAAGGTTTAGAAAAGAGAAGTAACGACATTTTGGGATTAAGGCACATGACACCAGACACAATCAGCAGGTTGATCAAAGGTCCAAATCCTGGAGCAAAGAGAATGATCTGCAAAATTTCAAATCCAAACTATGTAGCTCCAGAAAATGATGCTTGGAGACATGAAGATAGCAATTCTAATAATGAAGATGACAAGATGAGTTTGTTCTATAAGAAAGATACAAGATGGTGGTGTATCAAAGATGGAAAGAGAAAGAGAACTCCAAAGACGTCCCCTGCAGTTTCTATTCCAAAGAATGTAGAAAAGGGTATTGTGAAAGGGGGAGTCATAAGGAAATTAGAATTTTATATTGTGAGAATCTCTAATAAATGTGTAAAACATCTGTTTTGCAGGGTCTTCTGGAAAACAGCAGCACAAGTTGATAGATGAAACAGTTCTGGAACCGTCAGCTGTTATTCAAGAAGGAACTGAGTTGTTATCACAATCTCTTCAAAGTTTCTTAAAGAAGAATGAGGATGCTGCTAAAGGTGTTAAAGATCAAGAAGGAGCCATTCAAGATCTTTCAAGTGATGATGATTCTGAAAACACTATATCAGAATCTGAACTTGATCCACTTACTCTTGGCAAAGGAAAAGCTCAGTTAAAGAAGAAGTCTCCAAAGAAAAAGAAAGGGTCAGACGAAGAAGACTCAACTTATGATCCTGAGAGTCCAAAGAAACAAATCAAGAAAAGAAAAGCAGTTGTAGCTGGTCTTATTCCAAGAAGTGTTCGAGCAAGAAAAGGTGAAAGTCAAGTACAAAAGGAACATGATGGTAAAGATACTCAACATGTTGAATCACATGAACCACAAGAAACAGAAGCTGAAAAGCAGACTAGTCACGATGACTACGTTGAAGTTACTAAGGCTGAAGTCTTTTATTCAAAGTTTCCAAAAGTACCAGAAAACATAGAGATTCCAGAATCGTCCTCACGTCCAAAAGACTCAGATGATTTCTTTAGCCATATACCATCTGCATCAGGAGATCCGTTGGAAGATCTGAATTTTGATGATGATTTATTCAACAATGAAGCAGTGAGAGTTCTGGCAAAGAAAGTCAAAGATCTTGAAAAAGAAAAAGAAAAGGCTGAAAGCGAACGTGATCTTTTATTGAAGCAAGTTAATAAAATAATGAAAGCTCATGATCAGCTTAGATCGGTGTTAATGTATTATGAAGATAACACCATGAAGAACATAAAGGAAGATGGTGAGAACAATGCCAAAGTGATTGAAGTTCTTACTACAGAAATCTCTTCTTTGAACGAGAAGATAAAGAATCTCCAAGATGTAAATCAGTCACTCAATCAGCTTCTCAGTGAAATGAGTGAAGCAAATTCAAACGAAATGAAAGCAATGAAGTTGGAGATGGAAGCCATGAAAGCAGACAAAGTGATGAAAGATGAATAATTGAAGATGTTCAGGAAGCTGGTGGTTCTTCAAGTCAAGTTGATACTGAAATGATTGATGCTGAAAATGCTCAAGAACAAGTTGCTTAAGAACAAATTGAACATGATCAAGATTTCATGTTAGTTGGTGAGCCTTCTCTACATGTTGATTCTGATGAAATTATGCGTAGAGTTGCTGCTATTCAAAAGAAGAAAAAGTCCAAAGAAGTATTGCTACTTGAATGGAAGACAAAGCAGTTTGTTCTTGTTGGTGATGCATATCCAGTGCCTCTCAACGTAAAAGAAGCTCTTCACATAATGAAAATTATGAAAAAGAGAAAAGAAGCAAAGAAAACTCGAGGAGAAGAAGTTAGTGACTCTGATGAAGAACTTCTTGTAGATGATGAAGCAGATGAAGATGAAGAGAAAGATGATGATGATGAGAAAGACGATGATGATGAGAAAGACGATGATAATAAGAAAGATGATGATAAGAAGAATGATGACGATGATCAAGGTTCTTCAGGATTGATTGTGAAGAATCCTATTGATGAACAAAAGATAGAGGAGTTTCTGAATGATCAAATCAACGAACAAGAAGATGATGATCAGCAAGAATCTTCTACTTCTAGAAAGCAGCACATGGATCAGGTATTTCTCACAAATCCTACCGTCATTTTCTTACAAGATAAAAATCAGGAAGTGATTGAGGTTAGAAGAACAAGGGAAGAGATGTTAGAGGAATTGGGTTTGCAAGAAGGTAAATTTAAGTTCGATATTGAAGATGAGATCCCTGAGACTTCTGAAGATGTATTTGAGTCAAGATATGCTTTCAAAGCTGATCATTACAATGATGTCATTGTTGAAGATGCTTCAGATTCATCTGATGATGAAGTTGATTTTCATTATTCTGGGATTGATGAATCATTTCCTTCATTGTCGGAAATGTTCAAAGATCGAAATGAAGAAGAAATTAGAAGAAAGATAGTGGAGAAAGTGTCTGCAGAAGGTATTCCAGATACCATACCGAGAGAAAATCTTGCAGAAGAAAGAAAGAAATGGTACAAAGTCATGCCAAAAGAAAGAAAGAAACTAAGAGAACTTCAATTCTTTACACACGACAAAGAACTCTCTTGGGGTGACATTCTCTCGTGGGGATATTTGGAAGACTTAAAAGTTTATGCAATCAAAAGAGAACAAGGAGTACAGTATTTTGAGTTCTTGTCTGATATCAAAACTTTGCCTTGGTGGGATATAGATGAGTTAGTAAAAACAAAGAACATCAAAGAATTCTACCATGGGTTAGATGTGAAGCAGCACGATCAAAGGTTATGGAATTATGTGAAGCTGCAAGCTGAGAAAAGATATCCTGATTGGAAACCACACTTTCCACAACAAATTGTCAGAATCTTAGATAGTGGTGAAAAGGATATTACTCTGGATATCAAACCTCCAAGTTGCTTGAAGAATATGCCTTTACGGGAAATGGAGCAAGATTTCCACGATGAGTTTGAAGGGTGGTTGTACAATCAAACTACAGCTGAAGCAATAATCTCGTTAAATAACAAGTCCACAGGAGAAGCAAGAAGGATCTGTGTGTTAGATCCTATGTGGCTTGTTAATTGCTCAAAGAAAGATATCGATTGTCTGTTCTACAACAAGATAGTTTATGAGAGACCTGACAGAGAGCAAGCTATGCAATATCAAAAAGTTGTGGATGTTTGTTACGCAAAAGACATCAACTCTGGAAGATACTGGAAGACAAAGTGGAGAGATCTAGAGATTGACGAGTTCTTGAAAGAATACAAGCGTGAACAACGTTCTAAAAATATTGCTGAGCATGCTGCTAAGTTGGGAAGACGAAAAATGGGGATTGTTCCTCCAACAGATCAAACACCAATTGAATCTGAAGAAAACAAAATTCCAAGGTGGGAACGAAAGCGTGATGGAGATCCTGTCTACAGACATTGGTGGTTGACTGAGGGAAGACAAAAGCGAAAAAGAATGTTGGAGGAAAAGGCACAGAAAAGAAGAGAGAAAGCGCGTGAACGAAGACGCAGTAGAAGGAATTAAAGACTATGCTGGAAGGTACTACAGCTACATCCGAGGGGGAGTCTGTTAGTACATTACGTCTGTAGCTTCCGTCAGCATGTAGTCATATTTTGTATTCTGTGTTTATGTATATTGCCAGTATGTATGTATGTAGTTAGCATGACAACTCAGGAATAGGTTCTGTATGTGAAAGTGTTGTTTGGGACAAGTTCATCCGCACGCATGGCAATACGCACGTATGGTAATACGCATGGATGACTTATCCGCACGGATAAGTCATACGCGCGGATGGCCATACGCACGGGTAAGCCATACGCACGGGTAGCCCACCCGCACGTACAACACGTGTTAGGTTCCTGAGTTTGTCTATAAATAGGAGGTCCGGTGCAACTTTGTTAAGACTTTTGACACGCACGGATAGTCTGTACTTCTACCGGATCTTGTAACTTTCAGAACACTGAATAGAACGAACAGACAGCAGTTAAACGTTGAATTCTGTGTTGCACAAATCTGTGATTCGTCATAATGGATTCCGCACATTAAGACGAAATCGATTCATCTTGTTCCTACGATTAGATCCTGTATCAACGGGTGCCAACAAACATCATTGCGTGTCATCATTTGAGATCATTCGTTCAAGTGAACTAAATAACGCCACAGAATGTAATATGATAAAAGCACTTATATATAAGAAGTACCAGCAGCGTATCTACCATGCTTTTATCACATTACACCTGTCCCGTTATCTAATCACATACAAAAACAATTGTTCAATTGTACTTGTTTTCAAATCATTCGTGTTATCAAAACCAATCCTTCAAATCGTTCAACTCGTTAATGTTATATACCATCGTTCAAGCGTTCGTCTTATAAACCATCGTTCAATCGTTCAAACCGTTCTAACCATTTATGTTTTAATTGTGAAAACTAACTTTTGGTCGTTCTCGTTGAATACATTCAAACCTGTGTTCTGACTCGTTTATCATTCATTCGTATTAACAAACCACCAAAGGGTTAGTTAAAATTCATCAGCATCTGTCGTTACCCACATTACCCCTATAACCATGGTAATAGTCCGATAACGGGATTTGTCAGATCCTATGGTACCATAACATACTACTGGTCGGCTCAGCCAAAGCTAATGAATGTCATTCGTGTTATGTATTAATGCCCCAATAAGTTCGTTCACATTATTGAAATCATTGTGTTTAATATAAACCATAACATTTGTTTCGAAAACTCGAAAATCGTTTTGCACATATGAATCACCCCAAAACAATTGAAAGTAGTAAAATAGGGGAACTATGTACTCACTTGATATTTGCAAGTATCCTCGATTAAGTGAACTAACAAGCTCGGGTAAATCATGGAATTCAAGTGGCACCTAGTAATCGGATCACTATGTTAATAATCGACACCTAAATCGGGAGATCGGGTAGAATGAGGTCTCGTAAACCAAATGAGTGTTGGAACTCATATGATATGGTTAATACAAGCCTACATTCTGATTTGATACCTATCCTAAGTGCTTATGATCCGTTATAACCCGTTAAGGTAGTCTACGCTACTTTAACGCGTCATTTGCGCAAAAGCGCATTCGAATAGCCTAACTAGTCCTATGACAAGTATTATATGCCTAACCATGTTTAATATTGTTGCATGATCAGTTTTAAGTGTCAAAAAATTGGTTTCATAGGCTTAAATTCAAATTATTCATGAAAAGGGCATTTTGGTCATTTTTCTAAGGCATATAAACTACCTATCATAACAACTAATTAAACGAAGTGACCATAAGGTATAACCTCGAAAGGTTATTCCCTATGCAACTATGGTCACAAAATATGTTTGGTCGGATCCTAATGATCGACCAAACGAGTCGGGTTCGAAAGTCTAAGCGGTTGTCGCGACTGCTTGACTTACGACCCTAAATAAGCACTAAACTAAAAGTGACGAGTTAATATAACAACCCTCCAAAATAATTTTTGACACCCTAATATATTTAATATGTCTTAAAATATACCCCGTATGCAAAAACCGAGCCCGAAATGCCATATATATTTAAAAATAAAATAAAAACAAAGATTTGGGGTCGCTCGCGGAGCGCGAAGACCCCATTGTGTTCCTACGCGGGCCGCGACAGCCAGTCACCAGGGCGACACCCTGAGCTGCCACGTGGCAGCGACGTGTTGGAGCTAGGGGGTGAATCGGACAAGCTAGGGCCTACCCAAGTTGCCTTCGCATGCCGCGTAGCCCTTGGCTACAAACTTCGTGGGGCGCGACAAGGTCTGAATTAGGCACTATATATAGAGGCCATCGGCCTTCAGTCCTAACTCGCACCACAATTTCTTTCTCTCTCGAAGTTTTACATAGTATAAGCTATTCTCGGGCATAATACCCCCCTAAATAACGAAGTTCTGCCTCGTTGTAAGTATCATAACCCCGGTTACGTATTAGATACGCTGCCCGATTGATCTAGGGATCCGTAACAGCTGTCGTGGTTCTGCCCGACGTAGTCGTTGGAATGCCGTCTCGGGGAGGGTATTACTAATGTAAATATTGGGTTATTATACTAACGCGTGTGCATTTGTGTAATTAATAGATAATCACCAGGAAATCTTAAAGGAAAACCCTAAGACAACAATGTGAGTAATCCTTCTTTTCGTAAACCCTTTTTGTGAGTAATCTCCTTTTTGTAAACTGTTTTTACAAAACCTTAAATATTTTACAATGTGATTAGAAGTGATTGAGTCTTTGTAGTTCTTCAATTACTACCGGTATGTTGGGGTTTTGTATACAAAATGTGGAACACGTTACCATTGGACAAAGAGTTAGCCAATGTGTAATATGACCCAGCAGTCAGGATTGACAGTACTAAATGAGTAATTGTGTAGAAATAAACATGGTAATCGCTCACAATACTGTTAAAGGATAAAACTCTTCTTGATTAAACTGGGATTCACTCACCAGTATTTCCCACTGACAAAATGTTTTTAATCGCGTTTCAGGTAACAAAATGTGAAAGCCAAATAGAAGCCAGCTGGACAGCAATGAAGGCTTGGAAAAGTGGCTATAAAAGTTACCTAAATAAAGAAGATGTTTTATTTCAATAAATTAGGGTTTACCCCTACAAATCCGTTTGTAATAAAAACTTGGGTTTTATCCCAATGTGTTTATTTATATAAAATGTGGTGTTTTACTCTGATAAAATATTTCCTAACTACGGTCCTGATGTAATTTCCGCTGCCAAAATGATAAACACCGATACCACTAAATTTGGATCATTGCCATGTTTAACTAAGTTAGAAAACTGATTTGATATCAAAACAAAGTGTTTGATACCCGAAAATAGTTTCGTCGCAAAATGCACATAATCGTGCATTTTGACCGAAACTTTGACTCGTCACTTCGACTAGTCAACGTGGTAATCAGTAGGTATAGTCGCAAGGGACTATAACCATCGTGATTACGCTCACGTTGCAAAGTTCAATTGAACTTTGACTTGACCAATTCGTGGTCAAAACCGAAAGTCAAACGGTAGTCAAACTGTTTGACTTTCAGCTTGTAATTGCTGAAATAAATGAACTAGCCATGAAAGAACACTTACAAATGCTCTAAGGCTGAAAGATTAACTAGAAAACTCAGTTAGGAGGCCTCCTAAGAAGGTAGCAACTCCACTTTGAGTGTTAGAGAAGAAGAAATGATGATGAGCAATGAAATGAGCAGATTTTGGGGGTATTTATAGGATTTCTTGATGCATTGGATCATTAACATGTGTATTATGTATTGCCCAAGCAAGTGTAGGATCAATACAAGTGTAAGGACAGAATTAAAACCTTGAAATCCATTAAAAATACCCACAAGATTGACAAACAATGACAAAAAACAAGTGCAGCAGCTAAAATAGAAGGTTCTGTCCAGATTAGCCTATCGCGTCGCACGACCAGGAGGTTCCTGGGCCGTCGCGTGGCGCGACCCCCTGCACTAGTAGACTTTCAGAAATGTTCAGCTTTGGTCCATGCACACACTTTAGTGCATTTTTTGATGCGTTTAACCCCCGTGAACCCATTTTCAAGGCTCTACAAGGATGATAAAGCATAGGGGACTTGAAATATGCTTGAAAATATAACGGATGTCGGTTCGTTTGGTCGTACGGTTGCGTTTTTCGGTTAATTACGACGAAACTCTAACGGACGCGAAAACGATCCAAATTAAGCGACGAATGGTATTTTTTGCATTCCTATCACTAAAATACAATATTTTAGTGATTACAAAATTTTTGGATGTCCGGAAATGGTTAGAACGCAAGATATGCACGTATATGTAAACTTACGCAGTTTTTGACGCTTTTAGTCCCTATGATCAAATAAGCGTATTTTCGCATACCGAACCCCTCAAAACCTATTTCTAAGATATGTGAAGGGTATTTACGGTATGTTTAGCTTATGATCATGTTCCGGAGTGTACGTTGCTATACGAATCGGCAGACTTTTGTAGTTTGTCGCAAATAGTCCATGTGATCGAATAAACTTGTTTTTTGATATACCAAACCCTCCAAAGCTTATTTCTAAGTTATGTAAATGTTGATTAAGGTATGTTAAGCTTATGTCAATGTTCTGGAGTGTTTGTCGCGTTAAACTAATCACGTTTACGTAACAGTTTGCGTTTAACTTTCCAGAAAGCGATTTAGTAGGGGTGTTCATCGGTTCGGTTTATGGTTTATTTGGTTTATTCGGTTCGGTTTATTTGGTTCTCAAAATTTTGTACCCCAAACCAAAAACCAAACCAAACCAAACTAAATAAGGAATATGCAAACCGATCCAAACCAAACCAAATTCAATTCGGTTTGGTTTCGGTTAGAAACCAAATAAACCGAATAAACCAAATCTAACCAAATTGTACCTAAGTACTTCTTTTTCCTAATTTATATTTGTGTTTGTGTTCCAAATTCTGAACATCGCAACTAAACCCTGGTTTCTATACTCAAGGTATGAAGTTCTATTATTTTAGAAATGAGTGGGTTTGAATTGGGCTTTTAGATTTACATTTGGTATTTTGGGCTGCATAAAAAAATAACTATTTTGGGCTAATAAATTATAGATGATTTATAAAATATTATTATTTTTATTTAATAATTAATTAAGTTAAAGGGTTTATTCGGTTATCCAAATAAACCGAATAAACCAAATAAAATAAAATTTGGATCCATAAACCGAACCAAAAACCATATTCACAATTCGGTTTAGGTTAGAAACCAAACCAAAAATGAATTCATTATTCGGACTGGTTTATTTGGTTACGGTTACGGTTCGGTTTACGGTTTTTATTTGGTTACGTTTTTTATGAACACCCCTACAATTTAGAGCTTGAAATCAAACTAGAATCAAAACATGAAATTGTCAAACACAAATAAGCAAACATTGAGACCAAAACACATTGTTTCATTGATATTTGATATTGTTTTACATCGTACAATGTTTACAGAGCACAAATGTCACAATTTATATTATCTAAGACTTCGTTTTCAATTAGTAATGAGCTCAATTAACCTAATGGGCTAATTTCTAAAGTCTAAACTATAAAAAATGACTTGTAAATGAGCCTTACTTGAAATTGGTATGAGTTTACTATTTTAAAAAAATTAACATATATATATATATATATCGGATTTTTTCAAAAACCGTATGCCCTGCAAAATCACAGGCCCTGTGCGGAAGTCCTCCCCACACACCATCTAAGCCTCCCTTAGAACATGCATTGAAGTTTTAAAGAGTTGTTTGGGTTTGTTTGCTTTCAAGATAAATGCTAGCAGTGACTAGAAGATGACTTGGAAGTAAAGACCGAACATGAAGACTGCTGACTATATCCAAAGGGGAGCTTGTTGATACATAATGTGTATATAGCCTAGTGGTATCGGGTGTCAAGTGTATTAGGTTGGAAAGTGTCTAGAAATGCTTGTTTTAGGTATTATGTTACACACACATACTATATATATAGGGGATGGTTCAAATGAAAACCACTTTTACTGTGAAAACTCGAAAACTAACTAAAAAAAGCCTAAAAACACACAATTTTTTTTTCAATTTTTTTTATAAAATTCGCTGGTTTTTATATATGAAAAAAAAACTTTTTTCAATAAAAAAAAATTGTAGTACACATGTGTAGTATTACGTGTAGTATTACACATGTGCACTACACAAAAATAATTTTTTTTTTTAATTTTTTTTATATAAAAAAACCTGCGAAAATTATTATGCAAAAAAAAAATTGGTATGGTTTTTTGGCTTTTTTAATTAGTTTTCGAGTTTTCACAATAACTAGTGGTTTTCATTTGAACTTTCCCCTATATATATATGGTAAGGTTCATGCGAGAACCACCTTTATTGCGAGAACCACGAGAACCAATGTGAAAACAACCAAAACTAGCTAAAAAAACCTAACCCCCCCCCCCCCCTCAAAAAAAAAAAAAAAAACCTAAACCCCGCCCCCCAGCTAAAATGCGAAAAACTAAACCCCCAAAACACCTAAAAAATAAAAAAAAAAAACACAAAAAAAAATTTCTTTAATATTTGATACATTAAAATCGTTACTTTTAGTAGCCAAAAAAAATTTTTTTGGCCTACTAAAAGTAGCGATTTTTTGATAAAAAAAAAAAAGTTTGTGTGCTTTTTTAGCTATTTTTAGGTATTTTTTGTTGTGTTCACATTGGTTCTCGCGGTTCTCGCAATAAAGGGTGGTTCCTAACAGATCCTTCTCCTATATATATATATATAGGGGATGGATCATGAGAAAACTAGTTTAAATGAGAAAACCAAAAAACTAACCAAAAAAGCCTAAAAAAACCTAAAAACATACCAATTTTTTTTTTTACAATTTTTAATAAAAATATCACTAGTTTTTATGCCTAAAAAAAAATTTTCAAAAAAAAAAAAAAAAAATTTGTTGTACTGCACATGTGCACTAATACATAAAGCTTAAACCACTTAACCCACCCCCCAAAAACCTAAACCCCCACCCCCCAAAAACCTAAATTCACCCTCCCACCAAAAGCCTATCCCCCCACCCCCCAAAAACCTAAATCCCCCCACCCCCACCCCCCAAAAACCTAAACCACCCCCCCCCCCCCCACACACCCAAAACCCTAATCCTAATCCTAAACCTCCAAAAAACTAACCTTAAAAGCTAAACTAGACTCAAAAAGCTAATTTTAAGCATGTAATGCAATTGTAGTACATGTTATATTGCACATGTGCACTACTATAATAATAGTATTGAAAACAAGACGACACCATAAATCTTTTTTTATGTCATAAAAAATATGCTCGAATATACTTGAATGAAAGATACAAAAATTTGTGATCTTATGGTGTCATTTTTGTTTTAAAATGATAACGTATGGAGAAATGGAAAATGTTTGAAAAGTTATATATTTTTTTTCCAATTTTACCCCTCCTTTTTAGTGCTTTTTTGGTTAGTTTTTTGGTTTTCTCATTTATATCTAGTTTTCTCATGATCCTCTCCCTATATATATATATATATATATATATATATATATATGACTTGGAAATAAAGACCGAACATGAAGACTGCTGACTATATCCAAAGGGGAGCTTGCTGATACATAATGTGTATATAGCCTAGTGGTATCGCGTGTCAAGTGTATTAGGTTGGAAAGTGTCTAGAAATCACATTTTACGAATACACTTTTCATACAAATACATCTCACATTTTACGGTTACACGAGTTTTACAAACACAAAATTTTACAAATACAAAGTTTTCATAACATGCCGAAGAAAAAAGATTTATTCTAAATCTTTTCCAAACAAACTATGAACTCACCAACTTTATGTTGATTTTTCGCATGTTCTTAATTTCTCAGGTTACCTTTTCAAATTATGGCATGGTTGGAATAGGAGAATCATGTGGATTCGAGTACTTAGTGGGCGTTCGCTTTCTAGAAGTCTTAGCATTATTTGCTTCCGCTGTGCAATGAAGATACCATTCAGATCACGCCAACTCTGATTTTACTGGGGTGTGACAATTTAAACATATTAATATTTTATTGAAGCAGACATTACAAAATAAGGTATTTGAGTTTCATTTAAAAATAAGGTTACCAATTCGAATGAATCTATTTTTACCCATTTACAAAACTCATTAAAAAACGTTACATGAACAAATCCAAATTAGTAAATAATGTTTGAAGAATCATCTAATTATGCGATTAAGTTTTGTTGTTTTATGGCGATTGATTACATTAATAAATTGCTTTTGTTTGTGGAATTTCATTAAATTTTTAAATGATATTAAACAAACAAATTAATCAAAATAATTTGTTGTCTTCTAAATTTATTTATTTAATTTCTTACATATTTTTTTAACCAATTACAGTCTCCCAATCTATTGTGATGATAATTTTTTAGTATAGTTGTATTAAAGATAACAATATTAATCAATTTGAATTCGACATATTATAATATATGGTTTTTCAATTCAATCGAATTTAATCTTAAATAATAATCATTATTGTCACACCCCCAAAATCCACCTGCGGAGTATCACCGCTTGGAGGCGTGACTGACCAGGATCAAGCCACCAATCATATTGAACAATGTAATATAATAAAGATAAACCAAACATAATATAATTGGTGTCCAAAATAAGTTAACCAAATTCAAGTATCAGCGGAAGCATAAAGTTGTAAAACCAAATCATAAGTTTTAAGAGTTCAAATGTTCCACATGGAACTTCACATTCCGTGTCCCACAACGACTCTTCCCCATGCAAGCTCCAGCTAAGTACCTATTGACCTGCAAAGCATGTAGTAACGAATCAACAACAAATTTGAGCGAGTTCACAGTTGGGTGTTCAGTTTAAGTTGTTCCAAAAACAGTTCCTTTAACTGGCATCCCTGCCGTGGGGGTTACCCCATAGTTGAAAACGTGTTTAGTTTAATCCCATTTACTCTGGCAATCCAGCCGTGGGGGCTACCCCATGTTTATACTACTAGACTCGTTACCATATCGACTGCTGACTGTAGTCATGTTTATGTGCCCTGAACTGTCAATGTCTATCATCATTGACGTGCCCAGATCCATTAGTTCACGCCCGTCCTCTGCGGCACGGTGTGAGGCTTGTCAAACCTAAATAGCGCTATCTAACTAATGACCCGCTCGCCATTGGCCCGGCGATTAAGTCGATATAAAAAGGAGGGACTTCGTGATAGAGTTTTAGTCTAGTGAAAGTTAACTGTCCATGAGGACGAGGAATTACATTTCCTGAACCCGTACTGTCCTACCCAAGAAAGGATGAGGAATCCATGTTCCTTAACCCATTCCCAACCCCTGGGAATCCCATGCTTTGTAGAAAGTGTGAACTCACCTTGGTTTGCTCGGTATGCTAAACTATGTGCTCGCAAACAATCAATCAATCAATCAAGGCCTAAGGTAATGCATTTACACACAGTCAGTTCATGTTGGTCAAGTCTCACACACAATCTATGTCACAAAGTGCTTGGCAGTTAATCTCATGTATATTATAAGCAGTTAATCAATTTCATGCGATTCATGCTTCACATCAGTGTCTTTCACAATATTTATCCAATAACACACTTGACAGAGTTAACAGGATTAACAAAGTTAACATGCCAACTTAACAGGATTAACATGCTTAACAGAAATAATAACTAACAATGTTGATTAACTAACCAAGTTAGTAAACTAATAGAGATACTTACTTAACAAAGTTACATTCTACCAAGGTTGCATACATAGTTTAATAGAGTTAATGGGTTTAACTGAGTTAATAATTAACAGAGTTACAGACTTAACTTGGTTAATAACGTAACAGAGAACACATGATGAAATCACATACACCGAAATCACATAAATGGCGAAATCTCCCTTTTCGGACGAAATCACCTTTGGACCGAAGTCCCTTGGGCCGAAATCTCTTTGGGTCGAAATCACTTTGGGCCGAAATCTCCAAGGTGTTTTCGTTGGGTGGGGATTTTCGTCGGGTCCATCCATCAACAACAACAGTTACGTAATCCAGGATCCTAATGATCACTAACAGTTATTCAATCATCAAGCAATCATCAGCAATCATTATAAAATCATTTAACCATATCGAACATAACAATTCATGCACTCATTGATATCACCAATCAACATAACAGTAGCATCACAACACTTTACATTTGTCATGAAACCTAGTTTAATCATTAAACCAGTCGATTAACACATCTCACAATCGAACAATATTAGCGAATTAATATGTTTTCAGATCCTGATCACATTCATAACATTCAAAATTAATCATTCAACCACAAGCAACCCTAGAATCCTAGATCAACATCATGTTTCCCATATAGTTATGTAACGGACTGAAACATACATTATTCATTCAAGAGTACCTTCAACAACATAACTATATGTTAAGATCTGTAAACAACTAAACGTATAGGTCATTAACCGAACTCAGGATGGTCAAACAAGAGAGATCTGATTTGAATGAGAGGGGCTGCCGTCGACTTGAGGGTGAGAGTTAGGGTTTGCCGATTAAAAGTTTCACGTAAAGGTTTAATCAAAATATATGACTAATCGTACTGGGCCTAAGGCCCATTTGGTTTTCGTTGGCCACATGTGGACGAAAACACATGAAGTGTTTTCGTTGGTGGGGTGTTTTCGTAGAGTGTGGTTTTCGGCTAGGGGTGTTAGACAAAATCCCATGTTTCAAATAATTATACACTTCACATATGTACAACATATACACACATATTTTACATATCACCAATAACGCTTATAATGCACATCATGTAATTATTACACCCACTTAGCAAATAAGTACGAAGTTAAATTGGATAAAGACCTTGAAAACTCGGGTTGTCACATTATCCCCAACTTGAAAGAAATTTCGTCCCGAAATTTAGCACGTGGTTATTGAGGAAGCTAGTTGTGTTGTGTAGTTTACTGGTTTTCCTGGGGTGTCACATCACCCCCCCCCCCCCCCCCCGTTGATTTGGAATTTCGTCCCAAAATTCTGTAGTAGCTTCAGCCTCAGTAGTGGTTGTACTGTTTACGAACAACTGGAGATACTTGAGTTTCATTTGATCTTCTCGTTCCCAGGTGAATTCTGGGCCACGACGGGAGTTCCAACGAACTCGAACAAGAGGTATCCTGGTGTGCTTGAGGACCTTAACGTCCCGATCCGTGATTTCAACTGGTTCCTCGACGAATCGCAACTGATCGTTGATAGTGAGCTCCTTCAAAGGAACTATGAGGGTCTCATCTGACAGACACTTCTTCAGATTCGACACGTCAAAAACGTTGTGAACTGCACTGAGTTTTGCGGGTAGGTTTAGTTTGTAGGCCACTTTGCCTATCTTCTCAATGATTTCAAATGGTCCGACGTATCGCGGATTAAGTTTGCCCCTTTTTCCAAAGCGAACCACACCCTTCCAGGGTGAAACCTTGAGTAGCACTCGATCCCCAACTTGGAACTCGAGCGGTTTCCTGCCCCTATCAGCGTAGGCTTTCTGACGATCGCGAGCTGCCGCCATGCATTTTCGTATCTGAGCAATCCTTTTTGTCGTGTCTACTACAAGTTCTGGACCTGTGCTCTGACTATCACCCACTTCTGCCCAACAAAGAGGTGATCGGCATTTACGCCCGTACAATGCCTCGAATGGAGCGGCTTGAATGCTGGTGTGGTAACTGTTGTTATACGAAAACTCCACTAACAGGAGGTGTTTTTCCCAGCCATTGCCGAAGTCGATTACACATGCACGAAGCATGTCTTCTAGAGTTTGGATGGTGCATTCAGACTGCCCATCTGTTTGCGGATGGTAAGCTGTGCTCATGTCTAATCGTGAGCCAAAAGATTTGTGCATTGCCTGCCACAGTTCTGAAGTAAATCGTGCATCACGATCAGAGATAATAGAGGTTGGCACCCCGTGCCTCGAGACAACTTCATTAAGATAAACGTCTGCTAGAGTGGAGAACTTATCCGTTTCCTTGATAGCCAAGAAGTGTGCAGACTTTGTGAGTCGATCCATGATCACCCATATAGTATCATTTCCACGTTGAGATCTAGGCAAGCCAGTAACGAAATCCATGGAAATTTGCTCCCATTTCCATTGTGGTATATCTGGTTGTTGGAGTAGGCCCGATGGTTTCTGATATTCAGTCTTGACTCTCGCACAAGTCAAACACTTGCTAACGTAAGTTGCTATGTGAGCTTTCATGCTAGGCCACCAATACGTAGTTCTGAGATCGTGGTACATCTTATCCGAACCAGGATGTACTGAGTAGCGAGACTTATGCGCTTCATCCATTACAAGCTCGCGTAAGTTTCCATAGTGTGGGACCCAGATGCGTCCTGTTACGTAATAGGCACCGTCTTCCTTTTGTTCTAACCGCTGTCTTAAGCCACGTAGGGCTTCAGCGCTGACGTTTTCTGGTTTCAATGCTTCAACCTGAGCATCTCGTATCTGTGCGGGAAGACTAGATTGGATGGTGAGTTGTAGTGCTCGCACACGTCTAGGTGCGGTATCTTTTCGACTGAGGGCGTCAGCCACCACATTGGCTTTGCCTGGATGGTACTTGATGGCACATTCGTAATCATTCAGTAACTCGACCCATCGACGTTGTCGCATGTTCAATTCCTTCTGCTTGAAGATATGCTCGAGACTCCTGTGATCGGTATAGATGGTGCACTTGGTACCGTACAGGTAATGTCTCCATATCTTGAGCGCAAAAGCAACAGCTCCCAGCTCTAAATCGTGTGTAGTGTAATTCCGTTCGTAAATCTTAAGTTGGCGCGAAGCATAAGCAATGACTTTATCTCGTTGCATCAACACACATCCAAGGCCCTGAATGGATGCGTCGTAATAGACCACAAAATCGTCTGTGCCCTCTGGCAATGAAAGAATAGGTGCGCTACAAAGTCTATCCTTTAAGTGCTGGAATGCTGATTCCTGTGTATTACCCCAATGGTAGATAACTCCTTTCTGAGTTAGTGAGGTGAGGGGTTGTGCAATCTTGGCGAAGTCCTTGATGAACCTTCTATAATAGCCCGCCAAACCCAAGAACTGGCAGATTTCTGTTGGTGTACGAGGTGCAGGCCAGTTCCTGATCGAATCAACCTTGGATGGATCAACATGAATCCCATCCTTGTTTACCACGTGGCCTAGAAAGTGGACTTCACGAAGCCAGAAGTCGCATTTTGAAAACTTGGCGTACAGCTGTTCTGCTCGAAGGAGTTCCAAAATGAGTCGTAAATGCTGCTCGTGTTCCTCCAGAATCTTCGAATAGATCAGGATGTCGTCGATGAAAACACTCTGTTCATAAGGTCCATGAAGACTGCCGGTGCGTTTTATAATCCGAATGGCATGACCAGAAACTCGTAATGGCCGTAGCGTGTTCTGAATGCTGTTTTGGAGACGTCCTCATCCCGGACTCTCAGTTGATGATATCCTGATCTCAAGTCAATCTTTGAATAGAAGCTCGACCCTTGCAGCTGGTCGAATAGGTCATCAATACGTGGAAGAGGATAGCGATTCTTCACAGTCACCTTGTTGAGTTCTCGATAGTCGATACACATCCTGAAGGTACCGTCTTTCTTCTTCACGAATAGCACTGGAGCTCCCCATGGCGAAGAGCTAGGACGAATAAAACCCTTATTCAAAAGTTCTTGTAGTTGCGTGGACAGTTCTTCCAATTCTGATGGAGCTAGGCGATAAGGTGCACGAGCTATAGGTGCTGCTCCAGGAGCTAGCTCGATTTGAAACTCGACTTGTCTATGAGGCGGAAGGCCAGGTAATTCCTCAGGGAATACCTCAGGATAGTCACGTACGATCGGAAAATCCTCTATCTTCTTCTCTTTCTTCGAGATGTCCGTAACGAGAGCCAAAATAGCAGTGTGACCCTTTCGTAAACACTTCTGGGCCTTAAGGAAGGAGATGATGCTCACAACAGCACCACTGTTGTCGCCACGAATCATAAGAGGTTCATCACCTGAACGAGGAATACGGACAATCTTTTCGTTGCAAAGAATCTCTGCTTGGTGTTGGGATAACCAGTCCATCCCAATGACAACGTCGAAACTACCCAATACGATAGGAAGGAGGTTGATAGAGAAAGTGTGACCAACAAGAACAAGATTACAACCCTTGACTATATGTGTGACCTCTAAACTTTTACCATTAGCTAACAATACAGTGTGCTTGGTGTTCAATAGGGTTGGGGTACGCTTAAGCATTTGACTAACTTTTAAGGACACGTAGCTAGTATCGGCACCCGAATCAAGTAAAACCGTAACGTAAAAGTCGTCGAGAAGGAACTTACCTGTCATAACATTGGGATCATTCCTTGCATCACCTTGGCCAATAACGAATACACGACCCCTTGCACCATTGCCGTTGTTACCCCCGTTGTTTCCATTCCCCTGGTTGTTATTATTGTTGTTGTTCTGGTTCCGGTTCAGTTGGGGACAATTTCTCTTGAAATGGCCTTCAGCTCCACACTGAAAGCACCCTTTGTTGTTACCTTGCTGCTGCTGTTGCTGGCGTTGATTCTATGGGGCTTGTTGTTGCTGACGATTCTGGTTTGCGGGGTATAAACTTCTGCAATCCTTTGCGGCGTGACCTTGTTAGGATCGGAGGCTCTCATGATTGTGCTTGTTTGTATAATTTGAACAAATCAAATAGAGATGAATAGAGTTTAAGTGCAGCGGAAATGATCACAAACTTTGTAAACACAATCAAGGAAGAAAATAGTTTAGATAAACAAATGCTTTTCATCAGTCAAAAGATTACAAAGCAATTCAAAAGATTACAAGCATGCTTACAAACTAAACTCCCCCTCAGCCTGATACTTCAGCGGTTGGTTGCACAAGATGAAAGGATTGAATTGAGGAGAAGAACTCACTCAAAACGAATCAAATGTAACAGTACAGGGTACTGTTCCATTTATAGACAAACCAAACCACTGAGGCATCACAGCTGACGTCACCATGAAAGCGACGTCTAACAGCCTAACAAACTATATCTACTGTTCTCATACAAACACTGCTAATCCTAACCACTGACTATACATAAAACAGATGTTAACTAAACTACTGCTCTCTCTTTACATCAGTGCTTTCATCAAGGTTGATCAGTCCTTGATTGGGCAGTGCTTTGTCATCAGTAGATTGTACCAGTAGTGCTTAGTTCTCAGCAGTCTTCTGGCTTCAACAGTGGTTTTGAATAACACAGCAGTTGTATCCGGGCAGTGGATGTAAGACCATCAGCTGTTATAATCACCTTCAAGGGAGAAGACTTAGTGTAAACAGTTGCTTATTGTGAATCCACTGTTGTGAACCGGTTTTGGCTTTCATTATCTGTTCCTCTGGTAGGGTTCAATCCCAACAATCTCCCCCTAGAACAGATAATGCCAAAACCCTTCATTATTCTGGATTTTTATTTCTCATCAGTAGTTCCCTTGCTAGTCTTTTAAATTCTTCTTCAAATTCTTTGGAACTTAGATCATCCTCATCCCTGCATAGTGAAAGTTCAAGGAGATCCTGCAAATCTTCAACACTAAGGCCTAGTGCTTCTTTCCTTGATATGTTCTTCACTTCGCCATTGGATCTGACCAAGGTCAATACGTGGGTCTTTTGATCAGACATCCACTTTAGTACTTTTGAACCCAATGGGTTTCTTGGGAGAGATTTATTTCCTGATGAGTTTGGAGATTTTGGCCTTGAGAAAAATTGTAAAGCAGTATCCTGAACTTCAGACATTTGTTTAAAAGCCTCTTCTATGACTTCATTTGCTGCAGCTATGTCTTCTGCAGCTTCTTGTTCAATCAGCTCTTGTCTTTTTCTTTGTTCAAGTTCAGTTTCTGTGATATCTACTGCAGGTTTGGTTAATACCTTTTTGAAAAGGTTTTGAAGGCTCACTGAACTATCTTCTTTTAGACCCATTTTCTTGATGGCTTCTGTGAAGTACTCAGCTTCCTTTTCTTTTTCTTCTTCACTGGTCAGCAGTTTCCTCTTTTCTTTTCTCAACATTGTGACAGAGGTTTCTGCTGCGTTGATCAGTGTTTCAAAAGTCTTGATCTGCTCCTTTAGCTTTTTGTAATCAGACTTTTTAGGAGTGTCAGAGACTGTCATCCTCCTTTTCTTAAGCCTTTCATAAGCTTCATATGTTTGCTGCTTAGTCCATTTTGCTATGGCATTTGCAGTATCCACCCTTGCATCCACCAGCTCCTGCTTTTTTCTTTTATACTCAGAAGTAAGATCAGCTATGAACTTCTTGTATTTGTTCCAATTTAGAGTTGTCTTCTTTTTTCTTGGATCAATTTTAATCCTTTCAATTCTGTTAGCCTCATGCTTTAATGCAACTATTGCCCATTCTTTGAATTGTGTTTCTTCAGCAGGATAGAACTTTTCTTTCATTATGTATGCAAGGTAATCTTTTCTCAATTCTTTTCGTTGATCTGCTTCAGGGGATAGGCTTGACATTTCTTTGTTCAGATCACTTGCATATTCTTCCATTTGTTTGACTTTGGTGAGCAGGAATTCCATTCTTTCCAAAATGGCTTCATCGCCTTGATCCTTGCATTCAACTTTGGCTCTTATCTTAGCCTGTCTTGCTTTGAGCTCAAGATATTCATCTATATTGTCTGGGACTATGAAGCCTATGAGAGAAGGAAATCTCCTTTTTGAAGGATCATCTTCGGTGTAAAATTGTTTCATCTCATTTTTACAGCTTCAGGCTCCAGTGGATGTTTTGCAGCCTTAGGGTCATATATGTCATCTGTTGGCTTAGTTGTTTTTCTTTTTCGAGTGTAAATGTTTTCTGGTGGAGGGGTGCTTTTAGGTGGTTTATGGATTGAAGCAAATATGGCTTGAGATGTAGTGAGTGTATTTGGACCAACAGTAGTTGTAACAACTGGTGTTTCAGCTACTGGTGTCCTTACAGCAGATGTTGTAACATCTGTTGTGTTCTGCTTTTTCGCAGGAGGTGATGATGGTGATGGTGATGTAATATTGATGAGAGCAGTGGTGTATGACTGACTAACAGCAGTTGAAACAACTGGTGTTCCAACCTCTGTTGTCATTACAACTACTGATGTATCAGCAGATGTCTTCTGCTTTTGAGCAGGAGTTGGTTGAGGTGCTGGTGATGGTGCTGATGAGGTTTTGGGTGGGGCAGTGGTTGTAGTTGTGTGTGTTGTAGTGGTGTGTGGTGAAGTTGTGTGTGTTGATGAGATGACAGCTGTTTGGCTAGCATTAGTTTTTGTAACTACTGCTGTATCAGCTGTTTGGATGGATGTTTGAGATTTTGTGTTTTGAGGTTTGGAGCCTTTGGGAGGTGGTTTCGATGTCTGTTTTTCTTGTTCTGGTTCAACATACAGACCATATTCTATTCCCTTCTTCTTCAACTTGATTTTCTCCCCCTTTTTGGCATTATCTGGAAGGGGGTTATCCATGAAGAGGATAGTGGAGGGAACTTTTCCACCATGGGCAGTCTTTTGTATGCTGGCCTTTATAGCCTTGATCTCTGCTTGAGTATCTTTAAATCTAGACTCCACCATGTTTGTCAGCATTTTTACATGCATTTCATGCTGCTGATCAGCCGTTTGTTTTTGTTTTTCCAGCAAGGGTTGAAAAAGATTCCAGAGCTCATTTGCAGCAAGTGCTTGTGGCTGAGCAGGTGCTTGAGGTGGAACAGCAGTGGTTTGTGCTTTTTGAGCTTTTAATAGCTGTTGCACCATATCTTTTATCTCAGCAACTGAAGTTTCAAGTTTTTCAACTATGCCCGTCAATTCCTGATATTTTGAATCATCACCCACGTTAGTAGGATCATCTGAATCCCCACCATCAGTGGTTGTATCAACGTGTGACTTAGGAACTGAGTCCCAAAAATCACCCATTGATGCCCCTTGTTCTTGGTACTGGGGACTTCTTTCTTCAGCACTTGATAAACCTTTGATGGTACCAGTGGTTAGAACCAACTCACTGGTGGTTATCGATGGTGCTATAGAAGAAATTGCCTTCAGGGGAGTCTTACTAATGAAACAACTGTCCAACTGAGGATCTGTTGATCCATCAGTTGTAGTTGCTGCTCCACTTGAACTACTGACAGGAGTTACTTGTAACTCCTGCAGTGTAACCTCCTCAACTGTTGCTGGGATAGCAGAGGTATAAGCAATAGACCCAGTCACTTGTGGGAGTATACTCTCAGTGATAGGTGATAGAGAGGAACTGGTATGTGTCTGTGCAATAGCAACTGCATGCAACAAGGGTATTATTATTTGTGGCATTATGATTGGTGAAGGTATGGGTGTTGAAAGAGACATGTCCTTGGGATCAGGACTGAGGAAGATGGATCTGATTGGGTCCAGAGCTTCATATTGTGGGGTCCCTGTGATTATAACCTGGTCCTTTTGTGAGGATGCAGGAGGAGTTTGAGGTAAGGGTGGAGATCTTTCTACCAACTGCTGTGAGGAAGTAGCTACAGTGGTTTGTGGTGACATTTGTTTTGTCACTGGCAGTTGCTCTGGGATCTCATCTTCCAGAGTTGCCTTTTTCTTGGGTTTGGTGGGCTTTTTGTAAGGTTTTCTTTTGGTCTTTTTGGTGATGTCAGGTGTGGGTTTCAAAGCAGTGGTTGTGCTGCTCTGATTACCTGGAGCAGTGGGCTCAGCAGCAGATGTCTGAGGAGCAGTGGTAACTGCTAAAATCTACTCAGACACCTCTGCTTTTGTTTTTATTGGTGCCATCATTCTAGAAAATGTTTCAGTTGGTAACCCTTTTATTTGAAAATAGGCACCCTGTTTGAGCAAATTTTCATTTTCTTTTTCAAATTTTTGTTTAAAATAGTAACTTAAAAACCTTGGAAAAAGTAAAAATGATTTGCTATCAGCATTTTTTACCAAGTCATTAAAGATTTCCTGGGAATAGTTGTAGTTTTCATTATTTAAAATAGCATAGCCCAGACATTGAATCTTCAATGGTATTTCGTTAAACGCTGTTGTTTTATTTGAAACACAACTCAAAAGTGTGTGAAATAAAAACCTAGGTGCAGAAGGGAAATAACCTTTTTGTAAGGTATCTACCCTTGATTGTTCTGCATACCCTCTTTTTAAGAAATCCTTTTTCAACTCGGTTTTATCAAAAGAAGGTTTACCTTTCTGATCGTCGAGTTTAAAGACTTCAGAGATTGATTGTGGAGTGATTTGAATCACTTTACCCTGTATCAAGGAGTTAATGGCTATGACTTTATCATCTTGTTTTTCAAGCGTCGCCTTTTTCCAAAACTCTCTCTGGGTTTGTAGATAAATGGGAGCATCTGCAGTCAACAAAGTTTTGTACTTTGATGCAGATAATGTATCAATGATGGAGTCGAAGGTGTGGTTATCGGTAGGTTTTGTGAGCAAACCCAGATAATTATGAGGAGATTTGTATGGTATCTCGATGGATTCTTCGGCCGTTTGAGCAACCTCTTTGGAAGATGATGTTGATTTTGGTTTAGATTTTGATTTTGTCATTTTTGCGGAGAAGAACGAAGACTGATGTTGAGAAGAAGGGTTGGAAACTGCTTTGAGAAGAGAATTTTGGAATTCAATTCGACAGTGTAAAACCCTGTTTGGGGGTTTTGATCAAGGTTTTATTAAGGGAAAAATGATCGCTGATGTGGCAACGGTTATTATGATCTGAAGGCTAAAAACTGACCACGTGTCAACAAATGATGAAGAGATGAATTATGGAGGACAGTTGTTTTGGAAACCACTAATAAAGCAAGTATCAGTGGTTACAACGGTCAAAATGAGGACAGTGGGTGATTTTTACTATCAGTGGATAGCATATCAGTGGTTGTAACACAGATTTTGAATATCAGTGCTTACAATGAAGATGGAAGAACAGTGGTTGACTTTCAGCAGTGGACAGTAGTTAGAGGGCAGATGTTTGAATAAAGCAGTGTTTAGGGGTGAGATAATGATAACGATTTGAAAGCCCATTATGTCAGCAACTTTTTAAAGAAATTTTCATTCAAGGTTTTGCCACATGTCATTTTCACAATTCGAAGCTTTTACGAATTTTTGACAGTGGTTAGTACCCCAGATGGTAAGAACTTTTTGCTAAGGCAACTCATTTTAGTTTAATATCCAAATTAAAACATGAGTGCCCCAGTAGTTTAAGCACTGTTTAGCAAACAACCTTTGATTAGTGTTTAAAACAAACCTGAGTATAACATGACTTTGACATATGTACCATTTCCTTTTGACCCATTTATGAGGACAATAACACCAACAAAAATAAGGTACCATATCCTGACAGGAAAATGAAACTATTGCCAACAAAAACAAGCAAAAGTTCAAAATATATTATTCTTAAAAAAAAGAATAATATATCCTGGTTAATTGAGAAAGACCTTTGAAAAAAAATGATTAAAGGCTTTTCTGAGAACAGCATCAAAAGGTTCTGGTATATTTTCAATAAAATACGTAATCATATCATTCTCAAGCTCATGAAAATGATCAGTGGTTTGACAGTAGTGGTAGGAAATTTTGAATACATTTTGGCCACTGTTTGGTACCATTTTCTTGTCAGTTGAATGCAAACATGAGGATTTGTCTATTCCTTTTGAAGTTCATTCACCGGAATTTCTATTTTTACCTGAACCTTTTCCTGAACAGATGAATGCACACAGTTGCTTAATGACCATTTTTATCCCACGCTTTGACTCTTAAGTGTTTTATGTTTAACTCTTTTCTTCTGACATCAAAAGTTTTGAGATAAACACACTTCTGAGTTTTTGTGAATTTTCTCCTTCCCTTTTTACCCTTCCCCTTCATAAGTAATGGAATACTTACTGGGAGGTCTTTGCTGAAGAGATACTTAATCCAGAATCATTTTATAGTAATGTTTTGAGAGAATTGGTCATATTTTCACAAGTTTTCAACCAATCTCACATTACATATGATACGGATTATGTTGACTCCTGATTTTCTTAATGTATTTCTACCAAAGTTGATTTGATCCTTTTGAGGATCTCAACCTTTTTTCAACACATAAGATCTGAATGACTAAAGTTTTAATTTCTCTCTTTATAGGTTATCAAAAACACTAGTGTTTTATGAACATAGGTCTTTGTTAATCTGAGGTTCATACTTTAGCATTGAATGAGAACATCACAAATTTCATATCAACAGTTGAAATCAATTTTGAAAAGAAGAAATAATTCCATAGTTTAACAGATATGTTTGCAGATCTGAAAACTATGAGTGACTTGTGCATGATATCACTCGTTGTGTGAGATTTGTGTGTTATATGACATCTTGGTTGTTTTACAGAGTATTTGAATAACAACTTTAAGCGTTATCACCCGTTACTCTGTTTTTCAACTGAATACAACCAACCTTAGTATCAATGAGTTTTGAGCCGAACTGTTATGTCAATTTGACTGTTAAATCGAAATTGACTGTCCAGGCTCTGATACCAATTGTTAGGATCGGAGGCTCTCATGATTGTGCTTGTTTGTATAATTTGAACAAATCAAATAGAGATGAATAGAGTTTAAGTGCAGCGGAAATGATCACAAACTTTGTAAACACAATCAAGGAAGAAAATAGTTTAGATAAACAAATGCTTTTCATCAGTCAAAAGATTACAAAGCAATTCAAAAGATTACAAGCATGCTTACAAACTAAACTCCCCCTCAGCCTGATACTTCAGCGGTTGGTTGCACAAGATGAAAGGATTGAATTGAGGAGAAGAACTCACTCAAAACGAATCAAATGTAACAGTACAGGGTACTGTTCCATTTATAGACAAACCAAACCACTGAGGCATCACAGCTGACGTCACCATGAAAGCGACGTCTAACAGCCTAACAAACTATATCTACTGTTCTCATACAAACACTGCTAATCCTAACCACTGACTATACATAAAACAGATGTTAACTAAACTACTGCTCTCTCTTTACATCAGTGCTTTCATCAAGGTTGATCAGTCCTTGATTAGGCAGTGCTTTGTCATCAGTAGATTGTACCAGTAGTGCTTAGTTCTCAGCAGTCTTCTGGCTTCAACAGTGGTTTTGAATAACACAGCAGTTGTATCCGGGCAGTGGATGTAAGACCATCAACTATTATAATCACCTTCAAGGGAGAAGACTTAGTGTAAACAGTTGCTTATTGTGAATCCACTGTTGTGAACCGGTTTTGGCTTTCATTATCTGTTCCTATGGTAGGGTTCAATCCCAACAGACCTGGCTTGTTGCACCGATGACAGTTACTCCTGGTGCATGGCCCGCTGTGGTGTAGGTTGCAGCGATTGCATTTGGGGTGACTCCCCTTGTACCCACCTTGACTTTGGTTACCAGTTGATTGCTGACTAGGGCTCTTGTAGTCGTCAGTCCTTCTCTGCTGAGACTGTGACTGAATAGAAGTTAAACCTTTGCTTGTAGCTCCATCCCATTTTCGCTTGTTGTCACTAGGAGCATCTGAAGTAGCTGTATCACTAATACGCTTTGGTAACCTGTTCTGCTCCACCGCCTGATCCGTGAGACGATGAGCCAACTTGATGATCTGTTGAATAGTGCCTAGATTTGCTGAGGTCACGTGACTTTGAATCTCTGGCACTAGACCCTTGAGATACAGTTCGATACGTTTGATGGGGGGGTCTACTATAGTAGGACACAGAGTAGCCAACTCGTTCGATCTTTTAGTGTACGCTTCAATTTCTGACCCCGTCATCTTTAAGTTGTAAAACTCTACCTCCAGCTTATGAATGTCGTCACGGCTGCAATATTCTTCTTTGATCAATTCCTTGAAATCGTTCCATGGGATCGCGTTAGCAGCAACCAACCCCAGCATTTGGACCTGAGCGTTCCACCACATGAGCGCTATACCCTCAAGAGTACCAGTAGCATATTTCACCCTGCGAGCCTCAGGGCATTCACACATCTCAAAGACGGATTCGAGCTTCTCAAACCAGTGGAGGAGTCCAACGGCTCCTTCAGTGCCACTGAAAGTACCGGGACGACAGTCCATAAAGGTCTTGAAAGTACACACAGGAGGCTGAGTGTGTTGACCTGTCGTGTGCGCAAGAGTAAACAAAATTTAGCACAAGTGTTGGTTTACGAGAGTAGGATCTAAAGATCCTAGAGTAAGTTGTGATGGCAGGTTATACCTCCTGCCTGGGCAGCTGCGAGTGCTGCAGTAACTTGTTCAGTGATCAAAGCCGCCAACTGGGCTTGAGTTAGGTTAACGTGTCCACTCATGATCTTCATATCAAAGGAAAACATGAGTGAGAGAGGTTCGCGAAAGTGCGATGACAGAAGAGAGTAAGCACACATGTGTTTTCAATCAATAGTTGTTACGTTTATCTAAGCATACCATGAGCAAGGATCTATGTAATCTAGCAAGTAGGCAATGTAAACATAATTCATATCACCTAGAATGTCGAGTCTTGCACGTGGAGCGAAGCGTCGTTGTGGATCGTTGAGCACTGTTCAGGTTATAGTCTGGTTTTAACAAAAACTTTTTCCCTTATTAAAACCAAGTTCACTATAACCAATGGCTCTGATACCAATCTGTCACACCCCCAAAATCCACCTGCGGAGTATCACCGCTTGGAGGCGTGACTGACCAGGATCAAGCCACCAATCATATTGAACAATGTAATATAATAAAGATAAACCAAACATAATATAATTGGTGTCCAAAATAAGTTAACCAAATTCAAGTATCAGCGGAAGCATAAAGTTGTAAAACCAAATCATAAGTTTTAAGAGTTCAAATGTTCCACATGGAACTTCACATTCCGTGTCCCACAACGACTCTTCCCCATGCAAGCTCCAGCTAAGTACCTATTGACCTGCAAAGCATGTAGTAACGAATCAACAACAAAGTTGAGCGAGTTCACAGTTGGGTGTTCAGTTTAAGTTGTTCCAAAAACATTTCCTTTAACTGGCATCCCTGTCGTGGGGGTTACCCCATAGTTGAAAACGTGTTTAGTTTAATCCCATTTACTCTGGCAATCCAGCCGTAGGGGCTACCCCATGTTTATACTACTAGACTCGTTACCATATCGACTGTTGACTGTAGTCATGTTTATGTGCCCTGAACTGTCAATGTCTATCATCATTGACGTGCCCAGATCCATTAGTTCACGCCCGTCCTCTGCGGCACGGTGTGAGACTTGTCAAACCTAAATAGCGCTATCTAACTAACGACCCGCTCGCCATTGGCCCGGCGATTAAGTCGATATAAAAAGGAGGGACTTCGTGATAGAGTTTTGGTCTAGTGAAAGTTAATTGTCCATGAGGACGACGAATTACATTTCCTGAACCCGTACTGTCCTACCCAAGAAAGGACGAGGAATCCATGTTCCTTAACCCATTCCCAACCCCTGGGAATCCCATGCTTTGTAGAAAGTGTGAACTCATCAATCAATCAATCAAGGCCTAAGGTAATGCATTTACACATAGTCAGTTCATCTTGGTCAAGTCTCACACACAATCTATGTCACAAAGTGCTTAGCAGTTAATCTCATGTATCGTATAAGCAGTTAATCAATTTCATGCCATTCATGCTTCACATCAGTGTCTTTCACAGTTTATTCTAATATATTTATCCAATAACACACTTGACAGAGTTAACAGGATTAACAAAGTTAACATACCAACTTAACAGGATTAACATGCGTAACAGAAATAATAACTAACAATGTTGATTAACTAACCAAGTTAGTAAACTAATAGAGATACTTACTTAACAAAGTTACATTCTAACAAGGTTGCATACATAGTTTAATAGAGTTAATGGGTTTAACTGAGTTAATAATTAACAGAGTTACAGACTTAACATGGTTAATAACGTAACAGAGAACACATGATGAAATCACATACACCGAAATCACATAAATGGCGAAATCCCCCTTTTCGGACGAAATCACCTTTAGACCGAAGTCCCTTGGGCCGAAATCTCTTTGGGTCGAAATCACTTTGGGCCGAAATCTCCAAGGTGTTTTCGTTGAGATGGGGATTTCGTTGGGTGGGGATTTTCGTCAGGTCCATCCATCAACAACAACAGTTACGTAATCCAGGATCCTAATGATCACTAACAGTTATTCAATCATCAAGCAATCATCAACAATCATTATAAAATCATTTAACCAGATCGAACATAACAATTCATGCACTTATTGATATCACCAATCAACATAACAGTAGCATCACAACACTTTACATTTGTCATGAAACCTAGTTTAATCATTCAACCAGTCGATTAACACATCTCACAATCAAACAATATTAGCGAATTAATATGTTTTCAGATCCTGATCACATTCATAACATTCAAAATTAATCATTCAACCACAAGCAACCCTAGAATCCTAGATCAACATCATGTTTCGCATATAGTTATGTAACGGACTGAAACATACATTATTCATTCAAGAGTACCTTCAACAACATAACTATATGTTAAGATCTGTAAACAACTAAACGTATAGGTCACTAACCGAACTCAGGATGGTCAAACAAGAGAGATCTGATTTGAATGAGAGGGGCTGCCGTCGACTTGAGGGTGAGAGTTAGGGTTTACCGATTAAAAGTTTCACGTAAAGGTTTAATCAAAATATATAACTGATCGTACTGGGCCTAAGGCCCATTTGGTTTTCGTTGGCCACATGTGGACGAAAACACATGAAGTGTTTTCGTGGGTGGGGTGTTTTCGTAGAGTGTGGTTTTCAGCTAGGGGTGTTAGACAAAATCCCATGTTTCAAATAATTATACACTTCACATATGTACAACATATACACACATATTTTACATATCACCAATAACACTTATAATGCACATCATGTAATTATTAAACCCACTTAGCAAATAAGTACGAAGTTAAATCGGATAAAGACCTTGAAAACTCGGGTTGTCACAATTATGTAAAATTTTTATATATTTGAAAGATTTTAATTCGAAATTTATAATATATGGTTTTTCAATTCAATCGAAATTGGCCTGTAATAATCTCACCTAGACCTTATTGGCCATTAATAATCCCACCTCAGAATATTCCCTCCACCAGTCTCACCTTTCACATATTTTTCCTACAATGGTCTCCCGTTAAAAAAAACTTAACGGAGTTAATCTTTTTTCCAAATTACATCAGTGGACTCGTATCGTCGTTCTAATCAAAAGCCCTAAAAATATGTTTGTGATTTGGAAAAAAACTTAACTCCGTTAAGTTTTTTTAACGGGGGACCATTGTAGGAAAAATAAGTGAAAGGTGGAACTGGTGGGGGGAATATTCTGAGGTGGGATTATTAATGGCCAATAAGGCTTAGGTGAGATTATTACAGACCAATTTTCCTTATATATTTGATAGATTTTATGTTATATTGTATATGACACAATATGTATAATAATTGTGGAAACTAAGTCATCCTATTAATATTCTATTTTAAGTAAAAAAATTCAATAAATGACATAAATTTTTGTAATTATGTTGAAAAATAATAGTAATCATTAATCTATAAATTGTTCCCAAAATTTACATCATTAACATTTAAATTTTTTATGTGCTCATTAACATTTAATTATCAAAGTATTTTATCTAAAAAGTAGTTTTTATTTGTTATTCCGAATTCTTAACAAAGTCCACCCACCCATCTTTTGTAATTTTTTCTTCATTCTATTCCATTATTCCATTGTTAACGTTAAATACGTATATGCACAAATTATTATGTCTACTAAACCGCATAACAATCGATGTCATTTTCTTATGAGGACTACTTCTTTTAGAAACAATGTCGATGTTTGGGAGATAACAGAGGTGACGTTACTTCTTTTAATTTTAATTCAATCTATTTATAAATATACTTAACATAATTGTTTCTGATGATTATAGCCAAAATTTGTGATTGTGTTGGGTACCGTAAGAGCCATTAAAAGGTTTTGGTTGGCACTATAAGTCGTGTCCTACATGTACACTCTAGGCGGAATTGGATACATTTGAAGTCTTCGCACCAGATGGTTTTGTTGATTTTAAGTTATTTGATGGATACGTGTGCTTTAATAAGAATTGTCATGAATGTGTTGTTGAGCCTCTACCTAGGTTTAATATCAAGAATCAAGTTGATGACACCAATGATTCGATATTACTTATCTTATGTCATGATCAGGATTCTACGAATATTAAAAAATCTTCAAAGCAGTTGCTAGAAGAGAACACGTTGGTTGTATGCATTTTTTTAAATACATTTACCTTTTATTTTTACTTTAATAACATTAATTTAAATTTATTATATTTAACAGTTTATTACAATGTTTACAGGAAGGTGATACCGTGACATTTCCAGATGAACTAAACTCATTGATTAGAAAACTTTTCGCTTTTAAGATTGACGTTATTGACTATAATTTGAAACATGTAGATGAAGTGTATGGTTACCCATATATCTGATGATGAATCTATTATTTTTCACATTAAAATAAGTTTAAGATTGGACAGGTAATCATAACATTTCAAAGAACATCCTATATATCATTATATTAAAATGTTATTTTTATACTAATTTGTATTTCAATCTTAACTATCTAACCTTTTGTTTATGTATTTACAGGAACATAAGCCTGAATCTCTTAAACGAAATCTTTATGAAGTCTCCGATACCGATTCCTCTTTAGCTTGCTCTTCAACCAGGTGTCAGATTAGCGATGAAAAAGACAATGTGGATTCTACCTGAAGTTGTGGCTTTTATGATTCCAAAAAATTATATGCTATTTGTTTAACTTACGTTATTAATAGCAATTTTCATTCCTATCTTTTTAAAATTGTTTCGAAGATGTATAATTTATTTTAAATCATTGTGATTTTTATTGTTTGATTAATTTTGTTTCTTTGTTGTTAGACTTTCAACTATAGAAATAATTAAGATAAAGATAAATTGATATGTCACTTCATTTATTAATTTTAATGGTGTTTAGATAAGCATATAATTAATTCCCATTATAGTATTAAAACCGAAATTTAGTTTTAAATTGTTTTTTATAACTTTTGAATATTCAGGTTACTATGTTGATTGGTCTTAATTATCTTCTAAAAGTGGTTAATCACCATCTTCATTTAAAAATAATGTTACATCTCACCAAAGTTTTCCGTCAATCTATTTTATTTTGATTCTTTGTGTTCTGCATAAGGTTTTACTCAGCTCCTAAACCTCATATGGTTTTATTTTTCTGAATCCATTTTTTCCTTTCAGGTATGTTCAATATTTTTTTTATAATCATGTAATAACCCATTTTGTTATACCTACATGTTATTTAATATAGTTGTTCTTAGTGAATTTTGAAATCAGTATTGAAGAACTTTCTTATCTAATCTTTTGTTCCGCTACTTAGAATTTCAACAGTAGTTTAACACCCTTATCTACCAATGGTCGATTTCTATCAAGATTTATACGCTCTTGACGTGTTAAACAATATCAAAGTTTCTGGATTACCAAACAATAAATTAGTTTTAAGTTGGGTGTTCCGGTAACACTTTTGAGAAACATTGATCAACAAAATAGTTTATGTAATGTTACGCGTCTTAAAATCACACGTGTTGGTAAACAGGGTATCAAAGACGTTAAGTTTTAATTAATATACCTTATTCGTCAAGTATTATTCATTTTTTAAAATATGTATACTGTTGTGTTTGATAAAATTTAAATATCCGAACCCGTGAGTATTCACGGGTGAACCTAGTAATTATATCAATCCAATTAACTTGAATTACCAATAGGGTGGTGGTCCATTGGCAAAGACAAAGTTTTTAAACACCTTGAGAGGGAGAGGTCTTGGGTTCAAGTCCCACAGATGACATGAATAAAAGAAATTTGCCGTTAAAAAAATTTAACTTGAATGAACTACAATACCGTAATTACTCATTAACTTTCAAATTTATAAACCTACTGCAATTATTAACGCTACAAGAACTCGTAATCTTGAAAAAGAAATATGTTTTAGAAATAAAAGCATTAACTTTCAAATTTATAAACCTAAAGTTTAACAAACGGAAGGACTCAAATTGTTATTTTTTGAAAACACAAGTACACAGGTAGCAAAAAAAAATGTTGGGAGACAACTTGATCCCACCATCGAACCACAAGGACACGCAAATAGCACCTTACCCGTTGATAAATGTAAGTATATCTTCTGTTGATTACTATTATAGGGACACATCAACCCTTCCCTGTTGGGGTGTTAGCGTTACATTAATCATAATCTATGCCACGTCTGGAATTAAACCATGATCTTCTCCCCAAGAAACGAAATCTCTTAAAAGTGTCACATGAAATGGTGCAAATTGTATTTCTAAATATGCTAATAGCAGAACTGGGGTTGTTCACAAGCTTAGTAAGGGTTAACTCAAGCTCGTTTCAAATTTTAAACAATCGGAGTATGAAATACTCTACTGGTGTTTAAGCTAAAACTCGGGTTGTTTACAAAATGAGTTATCACGTGGTTCGACGAGCTGAATCAACATCAAAAAAGATGGAAACAGATCCACAATCTATAAGCCGATCTTGAAGGGGGTTGTGTTAAAACAGAAAAACCCGAAACGGAGATATATTACAAATACAAAACATAATACAAACTCACTCTCAAATCTTGTTTCATATTACAATATTATACAAGATCAATAACTATAATAACAGCCACAAGGTGTCCCAAAAAGACATCAAATCTATGACCAACCAAAAGCATAGTCAAGAACATATACCAGGACAAGGGAAAATGGATAGAGGGCAAAGGCAATGAAAGATGTCCATAGAGGAAAAGTGGTACGTAAGCTTCCGAAAACGCCCATCACGATGCAAACAATTAGAATCACTAGCACCTCGGATGAAAAATCCCATGTTAATCCCCGCGCGTAAACAAGTGCTAGGAAGACTGATAGGCAAAGTATATTATTCATGGTTACCGCCCCATATAACTGCACCACAAACACATGCCAAGAAAATGCGAATTTGTGTCACCATCATATATTCCAAAAAGTTGCAATATAAAAACTCACTTCTACAAACTTTTCTAAACTAGTTGTGCCAATTTCAGCCAATTACTTATGAATCAGTCTAAGTTGTTATAAAAATTTTGGATTTTGCTAGAATTAAATAAAACATAAAAATTACAAGGGTTCATCCCGCAACCCAACCTGGCATGACCCATAATAGACACAACCCATTTTGATGATCCATTTCCCAACCCGCTCATTTTGGCACCTCTAACCAAATCTAATGGATGTAAGAGAGATGAACCTCTGAAAATGTAAGAGATGCAGATCTCTGCTTCTTGCGTGTCGCAAAGATGATTGCAGACACTGCTTCACTTGAGTTGGTTGCTAAAGGCAAAAAAATAAACGAAATGAAAAAGGAAGGAATACTTGTAGCAGTAGAAAAACCGCCAACAGCATCTACAAGCGGATCAGCAAAAGCGGCAGCAATAAAAGTGCCCAATATTAAATATAGAGTTAATTGCCATTTTAGGGGCTGTTTGGCTAAGCTTTTCAGAATCACTTATTTGCTTATTTGCTTTTCTGAAAAGCAAATAAGCAAATAAGTCATTTTGAAAAGCTTTAAAATAGAGCTTTTCAAAATGACTTATTGCTTATTTGCTTTTCAGAAAAGCAAATAAGCAAATAAGTGATTCTGAAAAGCTTAGCCAAACAGCCCCTTAGTCCCTGTGGTTTGGCCCATTTTGCCAGTATAGTCCAAAGGTTTCATTTTTAACATCTGGATCCAAAAACGTTTCATCGTTGCCATTATGGTCCAACTGACTTAACTCCATCCATGGACCTCAGTTAAATCAAGGGCAATTTTGTAATTTTATCTATCTGTTTTAATTAATAGAGTCTAATTAATATTTAAAGAATATATTATACACACACCTTCATCACCCACCTCACCATCACTACTGCCACCATCAGTCATCACCACCCCTGCCTTCACCACCACCACATCCTCACCACCACTGCCACCATCACCACCACAGCCTCACCACCACCGCCTCACCACCACAACCATCACCACCACCTGCTTAACCATCACCACATTCACTCTACCCAACACATTCACTCTACCGCTGCAGGAATGATGGGTTGTTACATACCAACAACCTCCACCAGTATCTTATTTATATGAATTTTGGTAAACTACCTGTTCCGTTCTGGTATAGGCTAATCTTTCTTCCATGCGGAGGCATGTCACATCAAATGCAGTTTGGCATGATGAGGGTACCTCTGTTTGCTCGTAAAATCCCAAAAATCTAATGCAAAACCAACCAACCAACCACTTGTTAGTAGACTAGTGGTTATAAACATAAGAAAAGCATTTGTGCTTACATAATTGCTTTAGCTGTCCTGATTGCAGCTTCATCCTGTTTGCAGATTCCAAGTGCTAGCAGCCTTTCTGATATAAGTTTCTCTGCCTTGACTGATTCATCATCATCAGAGTTATCTAACTCCAAAAGTGCAAATAGAAATGTTCTATATGTAGCAGGTCTAGGTCTATCTTTATTTGTAAGAATTGGACAAACTTCATTATGGAAGAAACAATCAATCTTTGTTCACCATCATCACACTCACCACAACCATCGCCATTACTGCCTCACCACCATATCCTCTCTCTACTCCCTCTCTATACCTCCACCAACCGCCGAACACCATCACCATCACCGGACTACCACAACTATCACCAGGAACCGACCACCACAACCAATCACCACCACCCGACCACCATGGAACCCACACATACATACAGAACACACACACACACACTCTCTCTCATCTTTCTCTCTGCTCTCTCTCTCTACTACCACCACCACCACACCACCACACCACCACCACCCCCACCACCGCAAAACACAACCTGCAATAATACACCTCAGACTAACACCACTTCAGCCACACCTCTGCCACACCTCAGCCACCACCACACTTCAGCCACCGACCACACCACATCAGTCCCCCGTCGGTGACCATCACCTCCACCTCCACAACTGCCACACCAATAATGTTTGATCAAAACCCAATAACCATATCCATCCAGATTAAAAAACAAACCCACAAACAAAATCAAATCCAAATTAACAGAAGAATCAAATCAAATCCAAACAAACCACAAACAAAATCAAACATACACAGGCCTATTTGTGAGAACCTGACCACCGCCGCTGCCACCGCGCCACCTGACCACCGCCGCTGCCTCCGCTCCCCCTTTCGAACGAGAACGAGATTGGGGGTTCATGTGTGTACTCTTCTTGATAAAATTGTGAATCCAAGATTGGGGGTTCATGGCGGAGAGTTTATGGGGGAGAGACAGGTTGTGGTGGTGATGATACGGTGATGGTGGTGATGAGAGAGAGAGCAGAGAGAAAGATGAGAGAGAGTTAGTGTGTGTTCTGTAACTAATGTGTGGGTGTATAAATGGTTGGATAAAAAGTAAAAACAAAAAACAAAATATAAAAGACTAAAATGCCCTTGGCAGACTTAACACATATGGATGGAGTTAAGTCAGTTGGACCATAATGGCAACGATGAAACGTTTTTGGATCCAGATGTTAAAAATGAAACCTTTGGACTATACTGGCAAAATGGGCCAAACCACAGGGACTAAAATGACAATTAACTCTTAAATATAAAACAGCCTTTATCGATGTCCTGCGTGGATCATCGACCCCTGCCTCTTCATCTTCACCGCCATCATCTCCTAGCAGATCATGCTCTTTCTCGGTCTCCTGAAAAATACATTATTTTATAAATTCATAAAAATAGGATAAGAATAGTTTTTGCTATTTGTGGGATTTACTAGGTACGGTTGTTGTTATAAAAATAGGATAAGAAGCGATCGTCCAACCCGACGTGATATGACCGGTACCTCATAGTACTCATGGATGTACTTCAATGTGTCGGGGCCAGCGAGATGGGCATCTATCTTGGAACTCTTGGCCTCCTCAAGCCATTTTCCGATTCCAGCAGTGAATTCTTTTTCATCAACCAGATTATTCTCAGATTGGTCAAAATCTTTCGTAACTTTATCAACAGCATCATCTTCGCTTAAATTTATTTCAGATAACCGCATTCCTGCAACCAGTGCCCTTAGTTCAGAATGTGAAAGATGTTCGTCTTCATCTACGTCGATGGATTTAAATAGCCTGTCATTGATTTTGGTGAACGGTTAGTAAAATGTCTCACATATGCAAATATAAATAATTGTGAATGGACCGACTTCTTAAGAACATCAAAGTTAGGGTTTCCATGATCATCCATGAGTCTTCCAAGTGCACGCATTTTTAAGTACTTGAGAATTCTGGATCGTAGATGCTTATGCTTTGCAAATGCAAGGCGTCTTCTCTGCAATGTAGGCTGGATAACCTGAAAAACGCATGAAAAATATTCATCCGCTAACCAAAGAGCACAGTCTAGAACAATAATCCTAAATTTTAGAATCACTGTTAACCTGGTAAACACAGTACGCGATAAAAAGCGAAACAGAGACAATAAGACCGAGTAAAACTGCCAAGTGTCTTCCGGAATCTGAATGCATAATTTGGGGGAACTGGACAACGATAAAGGGGAGCACAGATACAGCCATAATCATGGCAGAATAGCTTGTCCAAACATCAGTACTCACACCAGAGCCTGCAGTATGAAAGACGGAACATAATCGCGTACCCCTCAATATAAGCGTGATTTCAAGAAACAAGAAATTGATAACAATTGATGTTGAATAAGAGGATGGACAAACCTACTAAGCTAAAGCCTTTAGTATCTTGGTTATCTACAGCAACTGAGTTTTGTATATCACACTTGCCAACAGTGATGCAGGTTCCCCATATGACGGTAATAAGCATGACTGTTGAACCAGCTAATAAACCCATTCCTACAGAGACCTGTTCTTGAGCAACTTCAACACTTCCAGATAGTCCAGATACTATAAGAAGCAAGTAAATCATAAGGAAATTGGTTAAAATATATGGAAGATAACTTGAAAGAACAAAAACATACACTTTCAGTAAAATGAAGTGGCAAATCCAAATTCGGAAATGCTTGAGAACTACTCCCCTAAGCTCCAATGAAGTTCTAATAAGTATTAGTCACTAAACTATAACCGAGATCTGACCCATTATTGCATGAATTAAAACTGAATAATGGTCATCATTGAGTCAGTTTCGTGTCCGCAGGACGCGCGGGCATACACGAGTTCAACTAAATCCAGTTCCATTCTTTGCAACCCCCCCTGCGCGCACGCACGAGGGACTTGTGGTAAAACATGTCATAAAGTGATATTTGTTAGGTAAATGTTTTACCTTATAAATACCCTTTTTCTTTGTCTCCACACCAATGTGGGACAAGTGTTTTACCATATGAGACTACCATTCACACACACCCAAATTCTAACAATTTATACTGTGCGCATGGCCAAAAACAGCCTTCTTGCGCCTATGAGAAAATCTAGTTTCAAGGTGAAAAAAGCAAAAAAAAAATAAATAAATAAATAATAAAAATAAAATAGTGAAATATAACAGAATGTAATGCACTTCCAAAAGTCAACATAACAGAAACTATTAATGAAGTATAACAGAATTTAATGTACTTCCAAAAGTCAACACATTAACAAATCTGTACCAAAACAAAGAATAATTCCAAACTATAACTTTACCGAGAATAAGCATAGCGTCAGGAAGAGCCCCGAGGCTCGGAAGCAAGAGACCACCAACAAGACCAGGCCCTAAAATCTCCAACAGCTCACTTCCAGAAGAGAGATAAGTAGCAGCAAGAAACATGAGGTAACCGTACACCAGAATAAGAAACAGATTACCGAGTGCTGTGCTGGTGCACGGTAAGAACCCGTAGCTTTGCTCGCAAGTTTCTGCTCCATCAGCTGAAACCAACGGGTTCAGACCAAGTGTGCGTTCCTGTTTAAGGCCGTCCGTAAGCAGATCTGGTGAAGAAGTGGTGGTGATTGTACGGCTGGTGACGACGGTGAAGATGAGGAAGGTGGAAAGTGTGATCAGGAGGAGGCAAGTGTACGCCATGTAGAAGATTATGACAACTTTGTCGCTGTCGAGTGTGTGTTTGCAGGTGCTTTTGAAATAGAGATGGATGTAGACGGTTGAAAACAAAATAGAGTGATTTGATCAATGTTTTTGTTTTTAAAACCGGATCGGTCATCAAACCGTCTTCTTTACTGGTCGAACTGGTTCAACCGGTTTTAAGAACCGGGTTATATAATAAATAATCTAATAAAAGTTATGAAAGTAAAAACATTTAAAAATAATACAGGATTAAATTATTAAAAAAGATATAAATTTATTTATAGAGTAAACTTCCATTTTGCTCCCTGTGGTTTAGTCGTTTTAATGGTTTTGCCCAAATTCTTTAAAAATAGTCATTTTACTCCCTGATGTTTCGATTTCATCGCCAGTTTGCTCCAAGGCCTTAACTCCATCTATATTGTATGTTAACTGAAAGGGTATTTTGGAAATTACAAATATAAAATAAGGGTACTTTGGTAATTTGTATATTTGTATTTAAATGTAAGGTATACGCACAACAAATACACATCTCTACTCACTCACTCTCTCTCTCTCTCTCTCTACAAGATCTCTCTCTTCTACACTCACCACCCATCACCTAACATCACCGGCACAGCCCGGCGCCCGCCACCCTCCACCCCGGTGCCACCACCTACCACCATTACCACCACCCGAACACCATTTTCCGCCGACTACCACCAGCCACAACCACCCGCTGTTAAACAGTCGGGTTTGAAACGCTCGTCTCCTTCGAACAAGCTACCCAAATGTCAAGGCGTACTACGAGGGAGGAGTTTATTTTTGTTGTAGTCCCGAATTTATGGGAAGACTCGACATCCAAAAATTCTTAGGTTTAAGTAAATTGGCGATTGATGAAATAAAATTTCATATGGTGATTTGTTGTCAAGAGTGATAGTGGGAAGGTGGTTTATGATGTAGGTAACTGAAGTGAAGACATCGTGTGACAACTCGAAATTTAGAACCCTTCATTGTGTCTTGATGTAACATGCTTGAACGTTATGTGACTAGTTAAATTGTTGGTTTAATGATATAAGTGAACATTCTATGTGATTATGTGTTGTGTTTATTTGTATGCGTGTATGTATGTGACCCGAAACACAAGAACCCAACTCGAGACCACTCGGTCTCGAGTGAATAGTGTAACTATTGGGCCGGTTGGGCCATGTCCCTCTTCACCCCACTCGAAAACCCACTAGGGTGAACCAACTTAAGAGCTAGTATATAACTTATACTCCTAGCCAACTTTGCCATTCTTTGGACAACCAACACACACTCTCCTACACACACACTCCCACATTCTCTCCCACTAAAACCCTAGCAACACCACCCTCTTACCTTGTGTCGGATCAAGGGTAGCAAGCCAAGCTCTCGGATTCGCTTGTGTTCTTCACTCGGAAACTTTCGGACAACAAACCTACCCTCCTTCACACACACCTCATCAACCAGTTAGTGTTTTATGATGTTTGTTGTTAGATGTTATGGATGGCATGGTTTAACTAGAATAGTTGTACGAATGATGATGTTCTTGAGAATAGGATGTGTATGATGATGCTATTCGGCTAACATGTCTTGATTTCGGATATGTTGCATGATGAACTAATGATATCTTGTGTCTAAATGTGATTTAAACCATTAATTGTTGATGTTCATGAAATCGGCTTACATATGTGTATTAGATAATGTCATGTTAATCGGATTGTACACTCTTGTGCTAAGAACCGAATACTTGTTAAACCGGCTACATGTATGTGGAAATCGGAGTAGTGTAGAGTCGAGTTTGAGGTGTTATGTGATGATTTGAAACCCTTAGATGAGTATGTTCAAGTGTTTTGATTGTTGTTCATGATATGATTGTGATTGATGCTAAAAACCCTAAAATATGATGAACAAGTTTGAATGAACATGCTTGCAAATGATGAAATATATGAATAAGGGTTGATTGTGTTATGAATAATTGATGAACTACTTGAATATATGAAGAACAACATGAACATGATATGAATGTGTCTTGGATATTTGAAATTTAGATGTTTGATCCATTTTCGGTTAGTGTTAGACAAAGAAACATGTTTAAGGATTGTGGTTGGATAGTACATTGTCTCAAGAAATCAAAATGCCATTGGATAGTACAACTGCCGGCTATTAACAGGTGTGCCAGTCGAGACCCTTGGTCTCGACTCGAGACCATGAACATGACAACTCGAGACCGGGGATTTACGACACAGGTTACGAGTCGAGAACTCTCTAGTCTCGACTCGAGACCACAAAATGCCAGCACAAAACAACATGACTCGAGATCAGGGTTGCGAGTCTTGTTGCGACTCGAGACATGACCCGAGACATCCACGGTTGCGACTCGAGAACTCATATGTACGACTCGAGACCGCACAGTCTCGACTCGAGACCACGTACACATGCCCTGTTTGGACTTGCATACCGTTACAGGCCAAGTTATTGGGCCGGGCCTTTGAGTTTTGTTTACTTGCATACATGCTACTGTTTAACCCATAGGTATTATTGTAAGCCGCCATGTTTATACATGTATGCCATGATTGTTACTTGTGTACAATACGTGTAGAACATACGTGCACTACTTGGATATGAACCTGACATGAATGGTATCTATGTTAGGACGTAGTTGACCACTTACAACTTGATTGACCTTTCTGTGTATCTGCCGAGCAAACCAAGGTGAGTTCACACCCTCTACAAAGCATGGGATTCCCAGGGGTTGGGAATGGGGTTAAGGAATGTAATTTCCTCGTCCTCCTTGGGTAGGACATCATTGGTTCAGGAATGTAATTCCTCGTCCTCATGGACAGATAACTCGTACTAGACCAAAACTCTATCACGAAGTCCCTCCTTTTTATATCGACTTAATCGCCGGGCCAATGGCGAGCGGGTCATTAGTTAGATAGCGCTATTTAGGTTTGATAAACCTCACACCGTGCCGCAGAGGACGGGCGTGAACTAATGGACTATGGCACGTCGGTGATGATAGACACCGACGCTAAGGGCACATAAACATGACTAACGTCAGTAGTCGATATGGTAACGAGTCTAGTGTATACATGGGGTAGCCCCCACGGCCGAAATGCCAGATAACTAACAAGGGGTAGCCCCCACGGCTGGATTGCCAGAGTAACCGGGAATAAACAAGTCACGTTTTCAACTATGGGGTAACCCCCACGGCAGGATGCCAGATAAAGGAAACCATTTTCGAAACAACTTAAAACGAACACCCAACTGTGAACTCACTCAACTTGTTGTTGACTCGTTACTACATGCTTTGCAGGACATTAGGTACTTAGCTAGAGCTTGCATGGGAGAGAGTCGTTGTGGGACATGGACAGCTGTGTGCCATGTTAAACTTAGAAACAATTAAACTTATGTTTTGGTTTTGAACGTTATGCTTCCGCTTGCAACTTAAACTATGTTTTATTTGGACACCAATTGTATTGGGTGGATTTTATAACTACTTATATGCTTGTTCAACATGATTGGTGGCTGGATCCTGGTCAGTCACGCCTCCAAGCGGTGGTATTCCGCAGGTGAATTTTGGGGGTGTGACAGATTGGTATCAGAGCCATTGGTTATAGTGAACTTGGTTTTAACAAGGGAAAAGTTTTATTAAAATCAGACTATAACCTGTACAGTGCTCTACGATCCACAACGACGCTTCACTCCACATGCAAGACTCGACATTCTATGTGATATCATCTATGTATATATTGCCTACTTGTTAGTTACATAGTACATTGCTCATGGTATGCTTGGTTAGTATAACTACTGTTGCTTGAACACGTGTGTGCTTACTCTCTTCTGCTATCGCACTTTCGCGAACCTCTCTCACTCACGTTCCTCTTGATATGAAGATCATGTCTGGACGCGTTAACATGACACAAGCCTAGTTGACGGCTCTGATTAACGAACGAGTTGCTGCGGCACTTGCAGCTGCACACGCAGGAGGTATATCCTGCAGTCCAAACTCATTCTAGGATCTTTAGATCCTACCCTCGTGAACCAACCTTTGTGTTAAACTTTGTCCTTTCCTTCACCCACAACAGGTCAACATACTCAGCCACCTGTGTGCACCTTTAAAACTTTTATGGACTGTCGACCTAGTACCTTTAGTGGCACCGAAGGAGCGATAGGTCTCCTACACTGGATTCGTAGGATCGAATCCGCATTCGAAGAAAGTGAAAGCCCTACCAGTAAACGAGTAGAGTACGCTGCTGGTACCTTGCGAGGGAAAGCGTATTCTTGGTGGAACACACAAGTTCAGATGCTCGGATTAGCAGATGCGAATGCCACCCCCTGGAGCGATTTCAAGGATTTGATCAAGGAAGAATTCTGTCACCCGGACGACATCCTAAAACTTGAGATAGAGTACTTTGGTTTGAAGATGGAAGGAGCAGAGATCGAAGCATACACAAAAAGATCCAACGACTTGGCTGCCCTATGTCCTAACTTGTCACAACCCATTTCTAGACGAATCGAGCTATACCTCAGAGGCTTAGCCCCGGAAATCCAAGGGTCCGTAATTGCGGCCAACTTTTCCACAATCCAACAAGTCGTTCGTTTGGCGCACCAGCTCACTAATCAGGCAGTGGAAGAGGGCAAGTTACCCAAGCGTAACCCTTCCAATGCAAATGCTCTTATTTACACCAAGCATATTTGGGGTGATCACCAGAGTGAAGGTCGTGGCTCTATACAACAGGACCCGCACGGGAAACTCGTACAGCAGGGGCTGAACCACCACAATCAAGGGGGATACCTTGGGAATAAGCCGAAATGCAGAAATTGCCATCAACACCACACCGGGTCATGTGCGGGATCGTGTTGCCATCGGTGCATGAAGACGGGACATGTGGCGAGAGATTGCAGGAGCCCATATCCTGCAAACCGAAACCAGCAGCAGCATCAGGGTAGCAAAAAGGGGTGTTTCCGTTGTGGGGCTGAAGGCCATCTTAAGAGGAACTGTCCGCAGATGAGGCAGAAACGCAACAACCACAACAATAATCAGGGGAATGGTAACGATGGGAACAACAACAACAATGGGGCCCGGGGGCGGGTGTTCGTGCGTGGTCAAGGTGAAGCAAGGAATGACCCCAATGTTGTGACGGGTAAGTTCCTTCTCGACGACTTTTATGTTACAGTTTTATTTGATTCGGGTGCCGATACTAGCTACGTGTCACTAGAAGTTAGTCGAATGCTTAAGCGTATTCCAACACCCTTGAACGACAAGCACACTGTAGAGCTAGCAAATGGTAAGAGTTTAGAGGCCACACACGTAGTCAAGGGTTGTAAACTTATTCTCGCTAATCAGACCTTCCCTATCGACCTTATTCCTATCATCTTGGGTAGTTTTGACGTTGTCATTGGGATGGATTGGTTATCCCAACACCGAGCAGAGATTCTTTGCAACGAGAAGATTGTTCGTATTCCTAGTTCCGGTGGTGAACCTCTCATGATTCGTGGCGACGGGAAGGGTGCTGTTGAGGACATCATCTCTTTCCTTAAGGCCCAGAAGTGCTTACGAAAGGGCCACACTGCCATTTTGGCGCTCGTTACTGACACCTCGGAGAAAGAGAAGAAGATAGAAGACTTTCCAATCGTACGCGACTATCCTGAGGTATTTCCTGAGGAATTACCTGATCTTCCGCCTCATCGCCAGGTCGAGTTTCAGATTAAACTAGCTCCTGGAGTTGCGCCTATAGCTCGTGCACCTTATCGTTTAGCTCCCTCAGAGTTGGAAGAACTCTCTACACAACTACAAGAACTCTTGGATAAGGGTTTTATTCGTCCTAGCTCATCGCCCTGGGGAGCTCTAGTTCTGTTTGTGAAGAAGAAAGACGGTACCTTCAGAATGTGCATCGACCACCGGGAACTCAACAAGGTGACGGTGAAGAATCGTTATCCTCTACCACGTATTGACGACTTGTTCAACCAACTGCAAGGGTCGAGCTACTATTCAAAGATTGATTTGAGATCGGGATATCACCAGCTGAGAGTCCGAGAAGAGGACGTCTCCAAAGCGGCCTTCAGAACTCGATATGGCCACTATGAGTTTTTGGTCATGCCTTTTGGGCTGACAAACGCACCTGCGATTTTCATGGACTTGATGAATCGAGTGTGCAAACCTTACCTGGACAAGTTCGTCATAGTCTTCATCGACGACATCCTGATCTATTCCAAGAGTCAGGAAGAACACGAGCAGCATCTACGACTCATTCTAGAACTCCTTCGAACAGAACAGCTTTATGCAAAGTTCTCGAAATGCGACTTCTGGCTTCGAGAAGTCCATTTCTTGGGCCATGTGGTGAACAAGGATGGGATTCACGTTGATCCATCCAAGGTAGACTCGATTAAGAACTGGCCTGCACCTCGTACACCAACGGAAATTCGCCAATTCTTGGGTTTGGCAGGCTATTACAGGAGGTTCATTAAGGATTTTTCCAAGATTGCACAGCCTCTCACCTCGCTAACGCAGAAAGGCGTTGTTTATCGATGGGGAAACACACAGAAGTTAGCCTTTCAGCATCTAAAGGATAGACTTTGTAGCGCACCTATCCTTTCACTGCCGGAGGGCACAGACGATTTTGTGGTTTACTGTGACGCATCAACTCAAGGTCTTGGTTGTGTATTAATGCAACGAGATAAAGTTATAGCCTACGCCTCACACCAACTTAAAGTTCATGAGAAGAACTACACTACACACGATTTAGAGCTGGGAGCTGTTGTTTTCGCACTTAAGATATGGAGACATTACCTGTACGGTACTAGGTGCACCATTTACACCGATCACAGGAGTCTCGAACATATCTTTAAACAGAAGGAACTAAACATGCGCCAACGACGATGGGTCGAGTTATTAAACGATTACGAATGTGCAATCAAGTACCATCCTGGCAAGGCCAATGTTGTGGCTGATGCCCTTAGTCGAAAGGACACTACACCTAGGCGCGTGCGAGCATTGCAACTCACTATACATTCTAGTCTTCCCTCCCAAATACGAGACGCTCAGATAGAAGCATTGAAACCAGAAAACGTCAGGGCTGAAGCCCTACGCGGCTCAAGGCAACGTATGGAACAGAAGGAAGACGGTGCTTACTACGTAACGGGGCGCATTTGGGTCCCCCTCTATGGCAACCTACGGGAGCTTGTGATGGACGAGGCACACAAGTCTCGCTACTCGGTACACCCTGGTTCGGATAAGATGTACCACGATATCAAAACTACGTATTGGTGGCCTAGCATGAAGGCCCACATAGCAACTTACGTCAGCAAGTGCTTGACTTGTGCGACAGTCAAGTCTGAATACCAGAAACCCTCAGGCCTGCTCCAACAACCATAGATACCGCAATGGAAATGGGAGCAAATTTCCATGGATTTTGTTACCGGTCTACCTAGATCTCAACGAGGTAACGATACTATTTGGGTAATCGTGGATCGACTCACAAAGTCTGCTCACTTCTTGGCTATCAAGGAAACGGATAAGTTCTCCACTCTAGCAGACGTATACCTCAAGGAAGTTGTTTCGAGGCACGGGGTGCCCACCTCTATTATCTCGGATCGAGATGCGCGTTTTACTTCAGAACTGTGGCAGGCGATGCACAAATCCTTTGGCTCACGATTAGACATGAGCACAGCGTATCACCCTCAGACGGATGGGCAGTCCGAGCGCACTATTCAAACCTTAGAAGACATGCTTCGTGCATGTGTAATCGACTTTGGCAACAGCTGGGAAAAGCATCCGCCACTTGTGGAATTCTCGTATAATAACAGCTACCACACCAGTATTAAAGCTGCTCCGTTTGAGGCATTGTACAGGCATAAATGTCGGTCGCCTCTTTGTTGGGCAGAGGTGGGAGATAGTCAGATCACTGGTCCAGAACATGTGGTAGACACAACCGAACGAATTGCTCAGATACGACAACGCATGGCGGCAGCTCGTGACCGTCAGAAAGTCTACGCCGATAAGGGCAGGAAACCACTTGAGCTCCAGGTTGGGGAGCGGGTACTACTCAAAGTTTCACCCTGGAAGGGTGTGGTTCGTTTTGGTAAACGAGGCAAACTTAACCCACGATACGTCGGACCTTTCGAAATCATCGAGAAAATAGGCAGGGTAGCCTACAGACTGAACGTACCAGCAGAACTCGGTGCAGTTCACAACGTTTTCCACGTGTCGAATCTGAAGAAGTGTCTGTCAGATGAGACCCACATAGTTCCTCTGAAGGAACTTACTATCGACGAGCAGTTACGATTCGTCGAAGAACCAGTTGAAATCACGGACCGGGATGTTAAGGTCCTCAAGAACACTAGAATACCTCTCGTTCGAGTTCGTTGGAACTCACGTCGCGGCCCAGAGTTCACCTGGGAACGCGAAGATCAGATGAAACAAAAGTATCACCAACTGTTCGCAAACAGTACAACCACTACAGAGGCTGAAGCTACGGAATTTCGGGACGAAATTCTAGATCAACGGGGGGTGGATGTGACACCCCATGAAAACTGGGAAAACCATACAACTTAACTAGCTTCCTCAGTAAGTGCTTACCAAATTTCGGGACGAAATTTCTTTCAACTTGGGGATGATGTGACAACTCGAAATTTAGAACCCTTCATTGTGTCTTGATGTAACATGCTTGAACGTTATGTGACTAGTTAAATTGTTGGTTTAATGATATAAGTGAACATTCTATGTGATTATGTGTTGTGTTTATTTGTATGCGTGTATGTATGTGACCGAAACACAAGAACCCAACTCGAGACCACTCGGTCTCGAGTGAATAGTGTAACTATTGGGCCGGTTGGGCCATGTCCCTCTTCACCCCACTCGAAAACCCACTAGGGTGAACCAACTTAAGAGCTAGTATATAACTTATACTCCTAGCCAACTTTGCCATTCTTTGGACAACCAACACACACTCTCCTACACACACACTCCCACATTCTCTCCCACTAAAACCCTAGCAACACCACCCTCTTACCTTGTGTCGGATCAAGGGTAGCAAGCCAAGCTCTCGGATTCGCTTGTGTTCATCACTCGGAAACTTTCGGACAACAAACCTACTCTCCTTCACACACACCTCATCAACCGGTTAGTGTTTTATGATGTTTGTTGTTAGATGTTATGGATGGCATGGTTTAACTAGAATAGTTGTACGAATGATGATGTTCTTGAGAATCGGATGTGTATGATGATGCTATTCGGCTAACATGTCTTGATTTCGGATATGTTGCATGATGAACTAATGATATCTTGTGTCTAAATGTGATTTAAACCATTAATTGTTGATGTTCATGAAATCGGCTTACATATGTGTATTAGATAATGTCATGTTAATCGGATTGTACACTCTTGTGCTAAGAACCGAATGCTTGTTAAACCGGCTACATGTATGTGGAAATCGGAGTAGTGTAGAGTCGAGTTTGAGGTGTTATGTGATGATTTGAAACCCTTAGATGAGTATGTTCAAGTGTTTTGATTGTTGTTCATGATATGATTGTGATTGATGCTAAAAACCCTAAAATATGATGAACAAGTTTGAATGAACATGCTTGCAAATGATGAAATATATGAATAAGGGTTGATTGTGTTATGAATAATTGATGAACTACTTGAATATATGAAGAACAACATGAACATGATATGAATGTGTCTTGGATATTTGAAATTTAGATGTTTGATCCATTTTCGGTTAGTGTTAGACAAAGAAACATGTTTAAGGATTGTGGTTGGATAGTACATTGTCTCATGAAATCGAAATGCCATTGGATAGTACAACTGCCGGCTATTAACAGGTGTGCCAGTCGAGACCCTTGGTCTCGACTCGAGACCATGAACATGACAACTCGAGACCGGGGATTTGCGACACAGGTTACGAGTCGAGAACTCTCTAGTCTCGACTCGAGACCACAAAATGCCAGCACAAAACAGCATGACTCGAGATCAGGGTTGCGAGTCTTGTTGCGACTCGAGACATGACCCGAGACATCCACGGTTGCGACTCGAGAACTCATATGTACGACTCGAGACCGCACAGTCTCGACTCGAGACCACGTACACATGCACTGTTTGGACTTGCATACCGTTACAGGCCAAGTTATTGGGCTGGGGCTTTGAGTTTTGTTTACCTGCATACATGCTACTGTTCAACCCATAGGTATTATTGTAAGCCGCCATGTTTATACATGTATGCCATGATTGTTACTTGTGTACAATACGTGTAGAACATACGTGCACTACTTGGATATGAACCTGACATGAATGGTATCTATGTTAGGACGTAGTTGACCACTTACAACTTGATTGACCTTTCTGTGTATCTGCCGAGCAAACCAAGGTGAGTTCACACCCTCTACAAAGCATGGGATTCCCAGGGGTTGGGAATGGGGTTAAGGAATGTAATTTCCTCATCCTCCTTGGGTAGGACAGCATTGGTTCAGGAATGTAATTCCTCGTCCTCATGGACAGATAACTCGTACTAGACTAAACTCTATCACGAAGTCCCTCCTTTTTATATCGACTTAATCGCCGGGCCAATGGCGAGCGGGTCATTAGTTAGATAGCGCTATTTAGGTTTGACAAACCTCACACCGTGCCGCAGAGGACGGGCGTGAACTAATGGACTATGGCACGTCGGTGGTGATAGACACCGACGCTAAGGGCACATAAACATGACTAACGTCAGTAGTCGATATGGTAACGAGTCTAGTGTATACATGGGGTAGCCCCCACGGCCGAAATGCCAGATAACTAACAAGGGGTAGCCCCCACGGCTGGATTGCCAGAGTAACCGGGAATAAACAAGTCACGTTTTCAACTATGGGGTAACCCCCACGGCAGGATGCCAGATAAAGGAAACCATTTTCAAAACAACTTCAAACGAACACCCAACTGTGAACTCACTCAACTTGTTGTTGACTCGTTACTGCATGCTTTGCAGGACATTAGGTACTTAGCTGGAGCTTGCATGGGAGAGAGTCGTTGTGGGACATGGACAGCTGTGTGCCATGTTAAACTTAGAAACAATTAAACTTATGTTTTGGTTTTGAACGTTATGCTTCCGCTTGCAACTTAAACTATGTTTTATTTGGACACCAATTGTATTGGGTGGATTTTATAACTACTTATATGCTTTTTCAACATGATTGGTGGCTGGATCCTGGTCAGTCACGCCTCCAAGCGGTAGTATTCCGCAGGTGAATTTTGGGGGTGTGACACATCGAGCCATAATTTTGGTGGGGCATTGGCGTTGAACATCATGGCCAAACCGGTTTCGGTTAGGTGCCGATGTTTACGCTCATCTCTACCGTTTTGTTTGCGGTGTGTAAGGGCAAAACAAACGGTGATGGATGCCATGTTGTAAAAAAACATTGTTGCACCCGTTGGTTTGTGAACTCGGTGCCACCATCGCTTTGGAAAATTTTAACGTTGCACGAAAATTGATTTTGTACAAAATTTAGAAAAGTGATTATGATATTATAAAAATCCGCTTTGGCTTTTAAAGGGTAGAACCAAGTAAACCGGGAATGGTCATCGATAAATATTGCATAATATAGGTAACCATCCGTTGACATGACAGTTGCGGATCCCCAAAGGTCACAATGGATGAGTTCTAAGACATGTTGGGCACGTTTTGTGTTTTCGTTAAAAGGTAAATGCTCAGCTTTAGACATTTCACAAGAAGTGCATAAACCGGGTTTAGGCAATAATGAAGTAACAAAAACATGACCTCGTTTATTCAAATTCGAAATAGTATCAAAATACACATGTCCTAAACGACTATGCCATTTATTAAAGGAGGCACGGAGATGTGAAGCGGAAAGAGCGGCAACGAGCGACTTGTGACCTTGGGTGAGAACGTAGAAGCCATTTTCACAAATGCCTCTAGCTAGAACTTGACTCGTTTTTCGGTCCTGGATATGAAAATAATGGTTAGAAAATAATACATCAACAGGTGAGTCATTTGTAAGTCTGCTAATTAAAAGTAGATTTTTGGTGAGATTGGGAACAACAATAACGTTTTGTAAAGTTATATCATTGTTTAAGTTTGAGTTATCGAAATGTGTAACGGGTAATGATTGACCATTACCAAACGTTACACGCAAGTTATCGGATTGTGGTTGAGAATTATTTAAACCGTTTACATGATAAATCATGTGGGTTGTGGCACCTGAGTCGGCGGTCCAATCCGAGATGTCCGAGCCAATGGTGCATTGAGCATGGAAGGCGTGGGCTAGATTGGCATCTAGAGGAAGTTGTTTTGGAGCAAAAGAAACAGGAGTCGGACATGTGGTGGTATAATGCCCTTCTTTTCGGCATAATTGGAAAAGAGGAGGCCTTTTATTGTAGCTTCTACCTCGGCCCCGAGATGAAGAAGATCTGCCACGCCCCGAGAGGAGCTGGTGAAACATCCGCGAGTGGGCTGATGGGCATAGAAAGCCGCTTCAGGAGGAGTGTTTCTATGAAGTTTTTGGAGAAATATCTCCTGATTTTCAGCATTTGCAAGAAGGTCGTGGAAGGTTGGGGCTGGATGGATAGTCCTTTGAGAGGTAGAAAAGTTCTCATAGGAGGCGCCAAGACCACATAAGAACCAGTGGCGTTTATCCTCGTCGCTTACGGGGTGCCCGATAGCGGCAAGTTGACCCGCAATGGCTTTAAATTTTCGGCCAAATTCAGATACAGTTGAGGTTCCTTTTTGAAGGTTTAAGAGAGCATCTTTGAGATTGTGAATACGCTCAACGGAACAGTGACTGTACGCGTTAGCTAGGGCTTTCCAGACGGAGTGAGCCGTGTTGTGTCCGATGGTTTCGGACATTGCTTCTTCAGTGATTGCTGAGTTTATCAACAACAAAACCTTTTGATCGGCTTCTTTCCAGGTAGTGTATTCAGGGTTCAAAGATGTTTTTTCATCCTTTGTTATGGTTTCGGTGGGAATGGAAAGAGTGCCATCGACATGACTGAGGAGATCGAGGCAGGTGAGCATTGGAACGATCTGCTTTTCCCAAGTTAGGTAATTTTGAGAGGTGAGTTTTATGTTGACAAGGTGGGTCAATGAGTGAAGGGGAATGGCAGATAAGTCGGTAGCCATGGTGAGTAATCGGACAAAGAAAAAAAAGAAGAACAGAGGTGGACAGAGGGGTAATCGGACAGGAAGGAGGAAAGAGAAAAAAAGAGGAGGGGTGGGTGAGGATCTCAGGCTGATACCATGAGATAATTGTTAGACTTAATTGATTTGTGTAACTTACAATAGAAGAATATATACTACAACAATGGTTAGTGTCAAGGAGAGAAAGTCTCTCTCTCTCTCTAAATACAGAAATGTACAAGATTGACTAGGCTATGATTGAGGAGAGATTGAGGTCTTGATTTATGCTAACACAAATGTTTTACAGAACGATTCTACAATCTCCCCCTTAGCCTGATCATTCACTAAAACTATTCGTACAAAAGAGAATGTGTGAAGTGATGAAATAGTCTCTAACAGGTGAGATCTATTTATACTAATTACTAAAGCTCTGTTCATGATAAGCTGACATCACCCTAATAGTGACATCTAACATTCCTAACAGAAAAGATTCCACAGATGTTGCAAACATTGTGCAAATCCTATCATCTATTCTAACTAGTCTAAACACTGATACAAGATAAATATTGTTATATTGGGAAACCACTGTCTAGATTATCAACTGTTGCTGTGATCCAAACATCTCTTTGGCCATAAAGATGTTTGGTCTTTTTCATCAGACCTTTGGCTTCAACACACTTTAGCCTTCAACAGATTTTGTTTCTTTTTTAACAACGGTTCCAAACCTTGATCAAATGTTTGTTTTGTTCTTCAACAGATGTTCTGATTAGGTGTCAAGATTCATTATCTTTGAGAAGAGAATTGCTTCATCAGCTGTTTATTTCTTGATCTTTATGTCATGTCTTGACTTTTGGATATCATCAGTTTTTTTTTATTTTTTTTATAGGTCCAACAAAAATAATGACCATGACCAAAAATTACTTTTTTCCCTTTTCAATAAGTGGCTAATAAACAATACTCTTTGGTCACACAAATTCGTAAGTATTATCTTTTAGCCACAACATTAAAAACATAGTGTGGCAATTAGTAACATTTGGCCACACTTTTCTACTGTGCCTAGTAACTGTCACATTTTTTTAAGGAAAATGTGGCTAAAGGTTTAGAAAAGATGTGGTTATTAAATGTCACATTTAAAAAAAAAAGTGTGGCTAAAGGTTTTGAATTGTTATACGATTGTCACATTAATACTAAAATATTTGGTTAAAAGTGTTATCAAATGTTATGAATGACCTTTAGCCACACATTTATTCCAATGTGTGGCAAGGCGGTTTGCCAAAACTGTGGTCGTAGGTCACTTTTGACACAGTGTATTATTATTATTATTATTGTTGTTGCTGTTGTTGTTGTTGTTGTTATTATTATTATTTCTGAGGTAAAGTTTTTTTTTATTTTTGATATTCCCAATTTATGTGTTTTTTTTTTTTGTTTTGACTTAGTTATTAGTTTTTACAATAATGCATATTGTCCAGCACTTTTACATTCCCTTTTCTTTCAGTTTAACAGTCCCGTCGCAAAACGAGAGATCTAGATGCTGGTTCATCTTTATATAAATCACAATCCTATTTTGCAAGTAATACATGTGTGGAATTACATGGTGGAACATATACATGTAATTAAAGCATTAAGATTGGAATCCTTGTTCATACCGTTTACTTTTGGCTAAACAATCACATTTGTCTCAAAATTTTCAGTACAATAAAAACACCCTATGGAGACAACACCTATAGGTACGGCAAAGGTCGTCTCTATAGTTCACCCTATAGAGGACATGTCGACTCTATAGGGTTTTTGTGTCTTTTTAGCTATGTTTTCCTATATAGACACAACAAACCGTCCCTCTGCGGTGAATAATTTTCTTTTGCTTTTTTATTCTAATTTGATATATCAGCAACCCTAAAAAAATGTTTCAACTTGTAGCAACGACATGTCATCCCTACAGCTTGAACTTTTATTTTTTGATATTCTTTTGTTAATGATCAAAATATAAAAATAAATATAGACAACATGTCGCCTCTACAAGTGTCGCAACCACCGACCCCTGCCTCAGGAGGCGGGCGGCCGCGACCTACTCAGAGATGGTGGTATCGGTGTTTATCATTATTTGGCCGCGGAATTTACATCAGGACCGTAATTAGGAAATATTTTATCAGAGTAAAATACCATCTTTTTATAATAAACATATTGGGATAAACCCAAGTTTTTATTACAAACATGTTTATAGGGATAAACCATATTTTATTGAATAAAACATCTTTGTTTATTTAGGTAACTTTTATAGCCACATTTTCCAAGCCTTCAGTGCTCTCCAGCTGGCTTCTATTTTGGCTTTCACATTTTGTTACCTGAAACACGTTTTAAAAACATTTGTCAGTGGAAAATACTGGTGAGTGAATCCCAATTTAATCATAACCGATTTTATCCTTGTACAGCATTGAGGGCAATCAGCAATTACATTTGTTTATTATTCTACCTTAATTACCACCCACGGTACTGTCGACCCGACTTGTGGTCATGTTACTACTCACAGTGTAGTAACAAATTTTGTATATAAAACCCCAACATACCGACGATAATTGTAGAATTACAAATACTCAATCACTGTTAATTATAATATAAAACAATTGAGGTTTTGTAAAAACGGTTTACAAAAAGGAGGAATACTCACATTGCTACTTTAGGGTTTTCCTTGGTGTTTTCCTGGTTATAATCTAATAATTTAAAGAATGCACACGCGTTAGTATAATAACCCAATATTTAAATTAGTTATACCCTCCCCGAGACAGAACTCCAACGACTACGTCGAGCAGAGCCTCAACAGCCGTTACGGAGCGCTAGATTAATCGGGCAACGTATCCAATACGTAACCGGGGGTTAAAATACTTACAACGAGGCAAAGCTTCGCTATTTTAGTGGGTATAATGCCCGATATTATGCCTATGCTTCAGAAATGAGAGAGAGAGATCGAGATATGAACGAGTTGGGACTAAAGCCCGATCGATCCTATTTATAAGGTCTGATCTTGGCTTTCTCGCGGCCCGCGTAAGAAACAGAAGGGGCCTTCGCGCCCCGCGACGTAGGCCGGGTAGGCCCTAGCTTGGCCCGGTCACTGATCTAGCTTCGACACGCGTTTGACATGTGGCAGCTCCGGGTCTTGCCTCATGTCCACTCGCTCGTGGCCCGCGTAGGATGAAGAGTAAGTCTTCACGGCCTGCGAGAGACTGTAAAAACTAATTTTTATTTAATTTTTATAAAAATAAAGGTATTTAAGGTCAAATCTCGTATACGGGGTGTATTTTAAAGCGTATAGGGACGTTATAAATATATTGGGGGGGGGGTCGGAAATAATTTAGGAGGGTTGTTATAACAAGGTTCAATCGGTAGAGACGACATGATCAAAATATATATTCGCTAGTAGAGATGACACGGGGCAAATTATTTTTTAATAGTTTTGTAGTATTCATTAAACGTATAGAGACGATATGTCATCTCTAAAAATTTTAACTAGTAAAAAATTAGGAGCCAAACTTTCCTACTAATCTACCAAAATATTTTCAAAATTAAAAAAAATTAACTATAGAGACAACATGTCGTTTCTATAGGGTTTTATAATAAAAATTATATTTATTTTGTTATTTGTTGATTGATAAATAACCAAAAAAAAAGTTTTCACTTGTAGAGACCACTTGTCGCCTATATACTTCAAAAAAATCCAATTTTGTTTTAGTTATAATTGTTTTGGTTTTTTTAATTCTTGATTGATTAATATAACTAATTTTATAATTAATATAAAAACTGTTATTATTACTATTAGAAAAAATATTATTATTATTATTATTAATATACTAAATTTATAATTAACATAAAACTTGGTTATATAATCAAAATTATATTTATTGAATGTGTATATATGTGTGTATTTGTGTACGCATGTATGTATTTGTAAGTATGTGTATGTATAAGAATGTATTTGTATGTATGTATACTTTTATATGTATATTTATTTATGAGTACCACATACATCTTAATTAAAAACCTACATAAACCTTAAAAAAAACTTACACAATATTAAAGATGACTAATGTGCGCATGTATGTGTGTGGATGTGTATGTATGCATGTATACGCATGTGTATATGTTACTGTATATTTGCATGCATATGTGTTAATGTATGTGTATTTATGTGCGCATATAAATGTGTATGTGTTAGTGTATGTGCATATAAATGTGCATGTGTTAGTGTATGTATGTATATGTATGTGTATGTAAGTGTAAGTGTAAGTATGCGTACGTGTATGTGTTAGTGTTCGTGTGCTCTCACGTCGGATCAAGGAGCTTGACGGAAGGAAATGTAACCGCTTACGGGGTTTAGCATCTTCCGTCAACTTTTCACTAACGGGTTTTCCCGCCTAAACGACTCCCGGCTATAAATATGAGAAACAACCCAGGTATGAATTCAAGTTACACACACTTCTCAAATACATCTTCTTCCTCATTACCTATACTTATTCTCACACCGGAGTCGGGTCAAGGAGAGAACCCTCTTCTCCCCTTGGCGAGGCTAACGGTGCTCTTTTTTGCAGAATTATCGGAGAAGAAGATCAGTTGTACCTGAATCAATCGAGTGGAAACTAACCTTTTATGCGGATTCAAACCCCCTAGATATATCGGTTCCGACCATTTATCTAGTGTTTCTTCATTGGCGCCCACCGATTCCTCTGTCTTATCAGTTTTCATCTCGTTTCAATTCAGTTCTTTTCATACTCTGTTTTAACATGGCAGAGAGTTCATTATCTCACCCATCCGATCCCCAATCTGGGTTCGAGGGTTCTACAACCCAAAACACCCAGATTAACGGAATCATGGGAACAAACAAAAACAACGGTCATTCAGACAGGAAGAATTTCTTAGATCAACTCATATGTTTAAATGAATCAAAATGTTATTTGGATTAATTTGGTATTAATTAATGTACATTGAAGTTCTAAGAAGTCTAAAATTAATATATGGAGAAATCAACACGACGCTTTAGAAATGAATAAGAAATTTGGAATCACCTTATCCAAGGTGAATCCTCTTTGTGTTGTTCCAATACCACTGAACTAGCATATTACCTTATTTTAATGATCCATCACAATCTCTTTAGCTTCAATAATATTATGTAGGACATGTACTTTTATTTTCATATGTTCTAATTTGGCAATGACTATTGTTTAAGCGATTCTTAAGGGGTTCGTCTCTTTATGTTTACTCCTTAGTTTGCTTGTACTAGTTTGGGATGAAAATCTTCTCATGTTGTCGATGGACCCAAGTCATTTTTCTTTTGGGTGTACTAGTTTGGGATGAAAAATTTCTCATGTTGCCACTTTAAATGATAACTAATCTGAACTTTACCTTTATTCGTACGGTATAGTATGGTTGTTAGAATAGTATAGTTATATTATAATAAGTTCGGTAAAGAGTAGGTTAAGGAACAAACTAAATATATTTGATCAATCAATGACTTGACTCAAAAATGTTTTGACGACAAATTTTGGGTTTGCTCAAAAATAAGAATTTAGGTTTCCATTGAGCATATGAATCGTTTTATTTCCGAGTTTTTATGATACAGTAAACCAGTTGAAAAATATAAGTTTACCCGAGAAAAAGTGAGCTATATGAGACTGTATGATCAAATCTAACAAGACTTAAACATATAAAGGCAATCCAACCTTACACGATCACGGAGGGTGGTGAACGTCGAGCATCTTGATAGAAATCGCCATCTTCAATTCGTATTTATATCCTTTTCTAAAGTGGCGTCTAGTTAATACATCGTCACCTAAAAAAGCGGTTTGGTTTGGTTCGACTGAACCAATATCTGGCCAACCAACTTTCAAACACATATCTGACCCGTTAGAGTGCTAAAGCAAACATAACAAACCAAACCGGTCATATAAGGCAAGTCATACCAACATTTATCATATGCAAGAGAAGAGAATGAATGAATGTTCAACCTAGTATTAGCATTCCAAAACCTGGAGTTACACAACACCAAAAAGGTATATACAAAAAGGTTTCAAGGGCGCATGAGACCTTAACGCCAGTCGCCAACAAAAACACGGTTTAATACAGTTGTTGACAATTGCATCTCATGAAACCACATCAAAAGAAACAAAACAACCTAGGGTAGTTTATAAACATAAATACCACCAGTCTACTAACTTTGTTATATTTACCATAATTTGCAGTTTTTTTTTTATAACATGCCTCCGGTTCTTTGAAGGTCTCACAACTCCTTTCCTTGTGCAGCCAGCCCAGTGCATTTGCATACGGGGCAACTGTTCTTCTCAACTAGCCACTTTTCAATGCAGTCTACATGGTACTCGTGGCTGCAATCCAGCATGCCGATCTTTTCTTCATCATTGTAGTCCATCTAAAAAACCCAAGTTACCGTTGAATGGTTAGTTATTCCACACAAAACCCTACGTTAAATTAGAGAACTTGATGGATATCTAATGTTCATAAACTAGAAGAATCCTGTAAAAAATCCATTTAATCAACGGTAATGTCTGCCTCTGCAGATAAAGCAAACAACCAAACATACCGCATAAAGTCCCACTCATAGCGGGAAAATAGAGAGGTTGCTCGTGTTGAAACCCCTCGGCTCCAAAAAACCATTTCTCGTTTATAATGGATTTTCAGATATTTCTCGTTTTCAAGCGCCATGAAACCGATGGAATGTTCGTAGTATTTAGTAAAGGTGCCAAGATGGATGTGTCAAGTAACAGGTAAGCGCGACTTTTGTGAAGGTGAAAACGGGTCACGTTAACCCGCTTTTTATACGTTAAGTACGATTACAAAACTTGTATATAACAACGCTGGTCTAAACATTTAAATAAAACAATTTAAGATGTTGTGTAAATTGTTTTTCGACTCACTAAAGATAAAACATATGGATCAAAGGCAACATCATAACTATATTTCAAATTTGCTCCTACTAAAGAAATACCTGACAAATTGTGCAGAAACTAAGATTCTGATCAGTTGATGGCGTGTCTTGCAGATTAGAAGTGGTAAATATTCGCATTTTCAGATGACCTAAAATGAAATCCTTAGATAAACCCGAGCCAGCATTCCCTATTTGCTCACCTAATGCAACAAGTTCCTACACAGAATATAAATTTAGTTTCTTTTTTTGGGATTGACTAATAAGAAACACAATTACTAATTACCTCATACGACATATGATCTATATCCAAGCGCATATCTCTATGATGATCGACTCGATGTCCATAATTACCAAAATTGAGCATGGCAACTTCCTACATATGTAAAACACATGAACAATTATTAACATTAACACGTCATAAGCACGAGTGAAATTTGCATGATATGGAAAGAAAATGTTACAGCTTCAGGGAGAGCCCTTAAACCGCGCTGTCTTGAATTTGACTCGATCACAAGTTGTTGACCATGAGGTGGGTAGACCCTATCACCTGTAGGTGGAACCGGTCGCGCAAACCTAGGCAGCATAGGTTGCAGTGGTGGCATAGGCGGCATTGGTTGATGCATGAAAGCGACCGGACCTCCATTGGTATATCCTGAAATTAAACGATAAAGAATAGATATTACGCAGCCGAAAAAGGAAGCTATTTAATTGAATTACTAAACGGTATATATTAATGACCTTGCATATAAGGCATTCCAGGAACATTGCCACAAAACTGCTGGTCCAACCATGGGCCAGGCACCACCTGAACGGGTTGCCCGATCACACCATGGCTCATGGGCATGAACTGTACGCCAGGGTTAAGATCAACGGCACCAGCAGCCCGGGTCCTTGCACCTCTGTGGTGCCCAGGGCCCATCACAACAGGAATCACATTGAACCCAATGTACTCAGGAACCACAAAAGGATTCGAGCTAGGTGCAGGATACGAGTACTGCGAGTTAACATGTAACCCTTCGCTAATCTTCCCCTTAAACGCATCATCCATAAGCTGGTGGCTAGGAAAAGGTAGCGGATTATGCGGCCCGAACGGAACCACTCTGGGCCCAGGCGGAGCTGCCGCCATGAACGTGATCCCAGACGTCATCGGTCCATGACCGTAAGGAATTACACAAGGTTCGGGGTGAAGATGGGCATGTTCTATTTCGTTATCGATCATTGGACCGGTGTAAGCCATGTTCCGTTGCCTCATTTTCGACGATAAGTTGCTTGTAAAACCTTAATCAACCAAAGTAAACATGCAACACCAACATATACACGTTAGTCGCTACAATGCTATCGCGCAATATAACAAACAATTCAGCATTAGCTAGTAAAAATTACCCATCTACAACGAAATTCATGATACTATTTGCCAAAATTTTAAACAATTTTTCCATTTTTTTTATTATCAAAAACAAGTTCATGTAAATATTCCCCAATTTCAACCATCAACAACCAACCAGAAAATAAAATTAAAAAAACATCAAAATGAGCAAAACATAATAAAAATTCCAAAAATGTGCATACCTTCTTATCATCAACGGACACCAGAACTTGAATAGAGTTAATTTGTGCCCCTTCAACCGAAAAGCCCTAATTGCATTCCAACAAACAAAAAACAACAATCAACCAACAACGTTAATCAAATCAAACAAAAACATTAATCAACGAACAACGATGCATGTAATTGCTAAACGCCGTCAATTTCACCGTTTAATTAAATCTATTCCAAACCCACAAATTCTAAACACCCATCCAACAATAATTGATTAAAATGAAAAGAAATGAAACAAAATGTTGAAGAAAAACAAACCTAATGAGGGTTGATTGTGGGGTTGAAGAGGGATAATGGATCTGAATTGTTTTTGTTTCTTCAGGAGGACAGGAATTTGATAAGTGAAATGCAAGAAAAACGCCTGTTTTTTTCACTTTTCTTGTGTTCCCTGTTTTACCGTTAAATGCAATTTTGTTTTTTTCTCCTTTTTTTCTAAATTGTTGCCCTTGGTTGTGTGGTTTATTACGGTTCTGCCACGATTGAGGTGCTTGTTTGCGTTTTGTGTTAGACATGTGTAGTGGTAGTGGGTTATAATGCCCCCACCATAGGGCATTATCCGACACGTGGCGTCCTAGTCAGCGATGGGGCATTATAGCAAAAGTGGCGTAGTGGGGCATTATGCCAATAACCCCCTTCCATCATTATAAAGGATAAAAAAAAAAAAAAAACTTATTTAAAAAGTTAGTTTGGTCAGTATACGTGTCATCCACTCATCCCACTTGGACCACTAAAGTCACTCCCCATTGGCCACCTTTTGTTTGCCCTTTGACCACTTTGGCGTTTTAAAAAAAACGCCGGCTTGCAAAATGGAACAAAATAACGCCGGATCACGCCATGTGTAGTGGGGGAGGGGCGTTTTGGGGCGTTATTTTCAATTTTTTTAAAAATCACGCCCCACTACACATGCTCTTAGGACATTACCCTTGGAAGTGGAGTTATTCACGATCGCGTCACTAACCGTAGCTTTGTTTGTATTCGTGTACAAGTGTTCAGACATGTGTTCCTTTTACGTGGAATGACCATTCTTTTGTGATTAATTACGATATTGTCCTTTAGCCACGTCATGTAATATATTATTTGGTTGGCCAGTATTTTTTTTTATGGTTTTTTATTTAATTTTTTACATCTTTTTTAACGTAATGTCTCACAATGCCCATATCTTCACTACACTCATTTTAGAAAAACGTCCTATAATACCTCATTGCTGACTGGACTGACACATGACGCAAAACACCTAAGAGTGAGCACAGTATTTGTGTCTTCTACTACATATGGTCTAACAACATTCACTTGAAGCTTTTATTCTATGTAATATATAGAAAACAATACAGTAAACAATAAAAATATCATACATTAAAAATCTCTATTATAGATAAAAATATATAGAAACTAAGCACACATTTGTATTTAGAGGTTTTTATTCAGCTCTCTATATTTTTATTGTAAGTATATAAAAAAAGAAAAAAAATAATAAAATAAGTTTTTATGAGTAAGAAATGTTTTGGTTAAAATTTATAAGAGTGTTTACTCAACCAACTTGAGAAAGTGAGGTGATGTGCTTGTGAAATTAACTATTTTGGTTTTCAGAATTCTGGATTAATACTTAGGATCCTTAGTGTTGAAAACAGTTTGTTAAGCAAATAAAGGTAAAATGTAACGAGATCAAAATGAATGCAATGAATACAGGTGATTTATCATAGGGCAAAAGCTCTTGATCTTCTTCGTGAAGTTGATCTCCGGCACAAAAAAAACCCCGGGAGCTGGAAACTACACAGCCCCACAACTATTACCGATGTAAAAATTACAAGAGTGAGCCTTGATCGATCGGAGACTAAGTGTTACAATGTTGTTTGTTGGGTTTGCGAGTGGGTAGAGTGTGAATGTTGTGTCCCTAATTCGATTAGATCATGTTTATTTATAGTATGAAGTAAAAAAACAAATCCTAACTAAGCTTCTGAGATTTCTGGGATCCTAAGAAGTTTCCTCAATCATCTTCACGAGAATTCCACAACAAGTCATCCACTAGTTGTTTGTAAGGGAATATTGTGACAACTGGCACAAAACCGGTAACTTTCGTACCATTTTAATATTATTTATTATTTGCAATTATATGCTTAAACATCAACATTGTTTGATTACTTGCTATACATATGAATTCATGCATGTTTAATACTTCAAATATTGCTTTGTACATTACCTTAAGCGTTGCGTCAGAAAGACTAGTAAACTCACCGGTAAGACACATTGTGTCAGCATTTCTACAGAAGGCAGTCAGATAATAGATTTAGGGCCCAGGAGTAGGTCCAACACCTAAAATAAACTAAAACCCAAGTATGGATACAAGGGTTAACATATAAACTTTCCGGAAGCTAAACTATGCACTAAAAGACACCCGAAACTTACCTAAAATGTTGAATTCTGCATAATTCAGCAATAATTCAGCTATAAACAGCATTTTAACACTAAAATATCATGCAGAATTTATGTTATATTGACCAGAATAACTTACAAAGTGTCGGGAACTGATGATGATAAATCTTGTGTATATGTTTAGATCAAGTATATGATGATAAATCTTGAAGTAATAAAGTGTATGTTAAACTAACTTTTGAAACTAAAACCCATGAAAAGTCTGTTAAAAGTTTAACATAAAGCTTGTTTACAAAAGATCTAAAGATGTTAAGCATGGATCTTGAAAGATCCATGGTGAAACATGATGTTAAACATAATGATCTTTCTAATAAACATAAAAGTGGTTTTAGAACATGATTTACAAGCTTTGAAACCATAAAACTCATGAGTTAGTTGGTTAGTAAAATAAAGTTTCATAAAAAGTTGGTTAAAAATTTACAAGAACACTTGATTTCAAAATATCCTTGTATGTGAAGTGTAGATCTAAAAGACTACACATTTTTAACAAGAATCAAGTTCACCATGATGCTTCATATGAAGAAATTAGTGTATGTTGTTGGTGATTCTTGTTGAAAATTGTTTTTGGTGTTGAAAAGAAAATAAACACATGTTTTGAAAATATGAAAAACCTCCATTTTTAGGGGAAACAATGTCAAAAATTTTTATAAAATTTTGACACTTAGAAAATATAAGTTTTGGTGAAACTTATCCCCCAAAAATTCACCTAAAAATATTTACCAAGGTTTCCCTAATTTTTGTATGAAATTACAAGTTAAAAGATAATGATTTCTTCAAGTAAAAATTATATTGAGTATATATATTTTAGAAAAAAAAAATATATATTTTGTGATCACCAAATTTTGTGCTAAGTGTATATTTTGTGTAGTAGTGTATTAGGAACTTGAAAATGCACTAAATACTCCCAAGGAGTATAAATACCAAAATACACATACAATTACTTGGGAATAATAAAGTATACAAGTATACAAAAATTCCTAACAAGGAAGTACATGGACAAATCCAAGAAAATATATTTACGAAAATATATTCCTTAACATATTATTGAATTTGTACAATTTATGGACACTTATGGACTTAAATATGTATTTTTGGACAAAATATAACCATTACCAAGAGATAGAAAATTACACAAAGATCGGGTGAATAACAAGAATAATTATATATATTTTATGGCATGACAAAATATATATATTTCTTACAAGACTTAAAAATACATCATTTTTAATAAATATAATTCTGGAAATTAATAAAAATCAAAGTATTGATTTTAGGTGAATAATACAAAATACACAAGTATTTACATAAAATACAAGTATACTTTCCTAAGAATACTTGTACAAAAATAATATTGAGAATATTATTT